>RQTK01001139.1:30565-33065 GCA_003991915.1 Elysia chlorotica | reverse complement strand
TTATGGGGTGCACAGTGAAACAGAAACTTTTACATTCCACATTCAGTACTTTGTACATATATAATTTTTTTTAAATAAAGCTTTGTTATAAGTTATAGTGTTTAATATATACCAAAGGTTACTCTCAATATTATTTGTCGCATTGCCTAACAATTTTTATACATGATCAAACAAATAATTTTTTTCCGTTTCGGTGCTGAATTATCTTTTTATTTCTCTTGCTTTCTTGAATTTTGTTTTAGGTTTTTTTTTTATTTCAAGATTGTCCTTATTGTTTTATTTTTAATCATTTAGACAATTAAAAACTTGATTTTATTTTTCAATCCCTGGTAGCGTTGCTTTGCAAATGGTGTGTCTGATCAAAATATTGTAATTGTGATGTTGCCTGTCTGTTGAGCCTTGTACCCTGTTGGTTGAGCCTTGTACCCTGTTGGTTGAGCCTTGTACCCTGTTGGTTGGGCTTTGTACCATGCTGGGTGAGCCTTGTACCCTACTGGTTGAGCCTTGTACCCTGTTGGTTGAGCCTTGTACCCTGCTGGTTGAGCCTTGTACCCTGCTGGTTGAGCCTTGTACCCTGTTGGTTGAGCCTTGTACCCTGTTGGTTGAGCCTTGTACCCTGTTGGTTGAGCCTTGTACCCTGTTGGTTGAGCCTTGTACCCTGTTGGTTGAGCCTTGTACCCTGTTGGTTGAGCCTTGTACCCTGTTGGTTGAGCCTTGTACCCTGTTGGTTGAGCCTTGTACCCTGTTGGTTGAGCCTTGTACCCTGTTGGTTGAGCCTTGTACCCTGTTGGTTGAGCCTTGTACCCTGTTGGTTGAGCCTTGTACCCTGTTGGTTGAGCCTTGTACCCTGTTGGTTGAGCCTTGTAGCCTGTTGGTTGAGCCTTAGACAATGTTGGTTGGGTCGGGGTCTGCATAATGTGACCATGGTCAATAGTGCGTCAGCAGACTGAGACAAAGCTAGGCGAGTCTTTTTTAATTAAAACAAGATCATACACGAGTAAAGTTTCTCTTTATGGTGACTTTAGTCTAGAAGAAAGCTTGCTCAGCAAAATGGAAGATAAAATGGAATGTGTTTGATTACAAATCTGTCCACCAGACCAATCACTCCCATACATTAAAGACACAGGTCTGACAAGAGCTATACATGATTGTAGTTTTATCGTCTGCAGAGCCAGAAATAAACAGGACTCGAAACTCTAAGATTTCGGGAGCAGCGCTTCATGCTTGGTTTGCCTGCACCTGGTCCAGGTCAGTGTGATAACCTACATTCAGGTGACATTCGTGACACTACCAGACAGGAGACCCGTGGTTTGAGGACAGAGTGACAGAGTGAACATAATACATGTAATTACACCCCGGCCTTCAGTCGCTAGCTAAGAATTAGAATGCCGCTGTGCAGCACAGAAAATCATTTAATATTGTATTATTATTTTTGTTTTGTTGTTGTTGTTGTCTTGTTCTTGTTTATGTTTTTGTTCTTATTGTGGTGGTGATGGCGGTGGTAATGGTGGTTTTGTTGTATTTGTGTTGTTGTTGTTGTTGTTGTTGTTGTTGTTGTTGTTGTTGTTGTTGTTGTTGTTGTTGTTGTTGTTGTTGTTGCTGCTTTTGTTGTTGTTGTTGTTCTTGTTCTAATCATTTAATATTGTATTATTATTTTTGTTTTGTTGTTGTTGTTTTCTTGTTCTTGTTTATGTTTTTGTTCTTATTGTGGTGGTGGTGGTGGTAATGGTGGTTTTGTTGTATTTGATGTTGCTGTTGCTAATATTGTTATTTTCCCAAAAAAGAACAGACAAATTAATTGTGTAGGGTTTTCCTCCTGTAAATTTGATTTCAAATTCAAATCAAATTCAAATTCAAATTTATTCAGTCAATGTGTGTTACATCGAAAATGTATAATGTCATTCTAACAATCTTCTCTGCAGAGGACAGGGTGATCTAATGAGAACGTTGCGGGTGTGATTAGTACTGATTACCACCTTTTGGGTTGAGTCGGCGTCGGCCCATAACATGGCAGACCTGCTGCCGGCGCCGTGAAGAATGGTCTTTTTAGAGATCTAGGGAACGTTAAAATAGGAGAGATCTTAGCGTTCTCTGACCACAAATGAAAATCTGCGCTCCCTTCTTTGTCCTCCCACCATCTCTACACCTCCCCCCTCCCCTCCTATCTTTCTGCCTTTCCTATTTAAAATAAAGGACGCCCATCTATCTGTATAAGTTTGTGTGGGGTAGAGGTTTGGTCTCAAAATCAGGAGGTCCCCGGTTCGGAGCCTGGGCTCGAATAACATGTTTATTTTTAAATCTGGTATCCCCGCGCTGTCTCTGTATGGCAGCACGTTAAATGGTAAGACCTTCATTGTACAATAAACCATAGTCTTGCTGCTATATTTTCAGCAACCGACTCATTCACCCATCACTATTATTATTACTATTATTATTATTATTATTATTATTATTATTATTATTATTATTATTATTATTATTATTATTATTATTACTACTA
>RQTK01001139.1:9800-27958 GCA_003991915.1 Elysia chlorotica | reverse complement strand
TATGTATCTATCTATCTATCTATCTATCTATCTATCTATCTATCTATCTATCTATCTATCTATCTATCTATCTATCTATCTATCTATCTCTAGCCCTCTTTTTTTTTTTTTGGACATCTCCCCTTAATGGATCCTACCCTGCGATGTATTTGGCAATCTTTTTTTAATCATTAATTTCGATTCATTAAAGATCGCCATAGGCATAGACTGGTTGTATGACTATACCGCATTGATCAAATTACAGCCGCCAATCCTTTGAAATAATTATAGTATCTGTGAATGGGCTAAGTTCGCTGGCCTTGATTAGCCTACTACTTGGTTTATCAAAGAGTTTGGTCTTATGATTTTCACTTTTGTCTCTTTGTTGCTTTCCTGCCAGTCTTTCATTTGTGCCAGGGCTGTTGATATTCTTTTATTTATTTCCGCTGAACATTTGCCGTCTCCGTCAATCCTAGAACCTAAGTATTCAAAGTGGTCTACATGCTCCACATTTTCTCCGTTTACTGTGGGCAACAGAGCTGAACCTGTCGGTTAACAATTTTAGTTTTCTTTACATTCAGCAGCAGTCTTTTCTTTTCTCTGCTCTTTAACTGTTTGGGCCAGCTTCAGCTTTGTAGAGAGCAGTGTAGTGACATCAGCGTACCTCAGGTACCTGGGTTTGAGTCCTTGGATGTAAGGCTCATTAAAAAGTTTATTTCTTTCATTGTATTCTTTATTGTGAAGGGTGGACAATTACAAAATCATATGAAAAGAAATTGTGTTCTTTTGAATAATTAGATGGTACAGAAAAATGCTTGGAGTTCCATGGACAGCTCACAGACGAATGATAAAACCTAATTGGCTTTGGAATATCATTAAAGAAATAAAACTGAAATACTTTGGACAATAAAATGGTGACAGGTCAAGTCACCAAAGACTAAAGAAACTGGCATTATTTTATGGTCAAAGTGGGTCACACCATTGATCTAATACTGGGTTTAGTTTGGGGAGTTAGAGTTTCAAGTCTAAGAAGGTCTATTATTTTGTCCTAACTATTTTAAGATTGTAATTTGAAAACGAGCTTGCTGCTAACTTTACTATGCAAGTATGTTCGGTTATCTCAATTCGGTGGCTTGACTGACACCGATCTCTAAGCGCTATTTTTATCGCATGGACAGGGAGGATTGTCCTGGTCACACAAGTCACGAGTCACGAGTCACAAGTACTAGCTCTCCTCTGTTTACATGTACTTAACAACCTATTCTTCTCCTGTATGTCATAGGCAGTAAGCACATCCTGGACAAAATATGGAGAATACAATTGACATCTTCTGAGTCAAAAGTTGTTGGTTTTATGCTTGCCATGTTTCACAAGCAAGAGCAAGAGTCGCGTATCAGGGTAGGCCTGGGCTGACGGCAGTGACGGGTAGGTCCCATAGATAAGCCATAGCGAGGCTGACTCCAGTGGACCTCGCACAATATCCAGATGGCTCTGGGAAATTAAGTCCTTACTCCGACCTATTTCGATCTTCAAAACGTAGTGTGGTTGAAAACTACCAAAGGTTGCATCATTCAAAAAGTTACAGTTGTGTATTTCGTTCCACGAACTTCGCGATCCATTTCTGTGTCTTGGTCTACTTTGGTCTTGTTGATGTTGAGATCCAGCAGTCAGCATTGACACCAGTCCATGTGTTATTGGCTGGGAATTGAAGAGAACAAAAAATAGAAGAGTTCATTCCCTTGAATTTAAGCTAATTAGACAGACTTAATTGTTTAGTAACGTGTGGGATGTTATTCTGATTTTTCCCACTTTTCTGATAAGATTTATTATAAAATTCGTTTTGTTCATGAAGAAAACTTTGAACAGCGCCTAACAAGTAACACCACAGTAGGGCCTAAATGAAAAAAAAACACACACACTATGAAACACCAGTCACTATATAATAAGGGCATAAATACAAACACGCTGAGATCATACATAAATAAGATGAATATTTAGATATAGCAAAGACTGCCACCATTCACAAGGAAAACGTTGATCAAAATTCACCACATACAGAGTAACATTGTAACATTTCTGAGCAGACTGAACTGTCTTTGTTAACTGACCTATTAGGTAATATTAAGGCATATGTTGTTGTTTTTGAAGGAGCCAAAAGATAAATGTGTTTTAAAATCTGCATTTTCTTCATCAGTTACTATATTCATGAATGTTAAAAATAATGCCTGCATTAATTATTCGGTAGAAGAAGAAAAAACTCAGACATTATCTGTTAAGAAAAGTCAATAGAAAGAACAAAAAAACATTTAACGCTAAAAGGGGGCAGGCCAGGTGTTTTGTTGTTGTTGTCCTTTTTAGAAAATTGAATTCATTTTTAACAATAAAAACTACACGCTCCCTCCCGTGGAGTTTGTTGACTTATTGCGTAAAACTATAGCTCGCAGTTATGTAGACATCTCTAGAGGGCCTTGTTTACAATCAAACAAAATACATGATTCACACATGAGGGTGGAACGCAAATTTGGATTTTTTTTCCTGACTATTTACTAATGAAAAAAAAATTGATAAGTAAAAAATGCTTCAAAGCTGAATCAACTTTTTTTTAAACGACTAAACTCAAGCCAATATTAATGTTCATATTACTGCGTTGAGAGCAAAGACTGAAATGAGCTTGGGTGTGGTGTAGAAAACCTGTGTACTAATTTTTTTTAAAGGTGTAGGCTCCTACCAAAGAGATTCCCCTATAAATAACCTACTCCTACTGATACCCGTGTAACCTATGTATAAATGGTTTTGTTTCTCTTGGCTAGACAGGAGTTACGCTGGTGGATGAGTCAGACTGGCGTACCGGGTCAAGCAGTGCAAGATCTAGCAGTAGTCTCAGCAGTCAGTTGAACAGCAGTGCAATGCACACTCAGTGTTTACATCTATGGCCTACTAAGCTTATCTTACTCTATGCCTAGTGACTAGACTAGATCTAGCTTTACAGTGTAGCCTCGTGAGTGAGTGCACACACTAGAAATTTCTTCTACAGGCATAACCATAAAGACACTTGAAAACTGAACACACATTAACTTCATAAAGAAGAAAAGCAGGGCAGAGAAGAAATCTCTATCTAGAATCTCTTGAGATCAAATTTTTTTTTTACTTAGGGACCGTCTTGACTTAAAAACATGTTTAGATATTTAATTCGATCTACCCCTTTAGCTATTGCAATCTGTATAGCATTAGCAGCTGTCCTCATCTTTAAATTAAATCGCCATGGCTCAGGGGATCTAGAGGATGGAGAGGAAGCTATTGACCCTATTGCCAGCATCATACGTTATTGGAACAGCAGCATTGCTCCTCCACCAAGGCCTTTTAAAAAACTTGTAATAGGGTAGGTTGATATATCCTTTGTTTTGACTTTTGGGGATAATAATTTACTCACATCATAGCAGGATGATGGTAATGCAGGGCAGTGGACTGACTGTGCCCAGCTGGGCACATGATTGATTGGAAGGCACAGCTTAACTATGCTGATGGAAATATAGCATTGTGAACAGAACGCAACACTGGAAGTGTCATCTCCGTTTCTGTGGAGCGCAGTGTGCAGCACTGGTAACACAGAGGAAAAGAAATGGAGTAATATGTTGCTGATATTACGGGCTGTTAAACACAGCCACAGGGTGAAAGAAAGGCTGGTTCACAGAAATAAGAGATCATAAATAAAGTCTCTAACCTGAGTGGTTTGGAGCGCTGATGGGGTTTAAATACAAGGTGATAGCCAGCACGGATAGGATGACAATTTTACTTTCCTCGTTGTCATCTCCCATTTTATACTAGATGTTTGATGTACAAGTTTTTTGTTGTTTTTCTTTTAATTTGATGGGATTGTGGTTTCCATAAAGTTACAATCTATGTATCATTGTGATCACTTACAAGACTCTGAGAGAGGTTTATGGGTAAAGGTGGGATGGCGTTTACATCTCTGTCAAGTACAGTACATCTGGCTTACAAAGTTATTTTCAAACTCCGTTTCAAGGCATGGGAAAATCGGTGTTACCAATCCGGTGCCCCCATCTACCTTGATGGTGTGGAAAGCAAGCGTTTATGACTAGGACCCATCCAACCTCTCGGTGTTGAACCAATCACACTCCCCACCCCTCTATCCGCAACTCCTGTGCCTCCCCTCTCTCACATTTAAGGCTAGATAAAATGTTTTGACCAGCTTTCCCATATTTGTAGGCTTGGTTGCGTGTCTAGGAAACAAAGACGAAGTAAATGCCTGAAAGGTTCACGAGCTATATTTTTTTATTTATAGAATAACTCGTCCCAACTGGTAGAAACTTGATTTTGCTTTAGGGACGCCTTGTTGCTTACTTGGAGTCCCGCTCAAATTCCACGGGGGCAAACTGGCCAAAGTGGTAGAGCATTGGTCTCGAGATTTGGAGGTTTGTGGTTCAGATCCAACAATCAGTCAAACATTTATTTGTTCGTTTGTGTCCTGTACTGGTTGGGTAGGTGTCAGTTTAATGTGACTCACTGAGACAGAGTCATGGTATGCCCGTACTGTCTCTCAGAGTCAGAGTCATGGTAGCCCTACAGCACGTCAACTTGTCGGGAGTAAGTCTTGGGGTCTGTTCACAATATAGCTTCTATAGCGCTTACGATATACACTAAGCAACAACTCAGATTTCAAGTGCAATGAAAAATAAAGCATAGGAAGCTCAATTTGGGCGTCACAGATTTTAGTTTCCTTTGAGAAAAGTAAACTTTTCCTACAACTAAGCAGGACTCTTTTTGTTAATTATGAAGGTGTGAATAGTCAGTGTTATGACACATTAGTATTATAAGGCACATAGATCTGCAAGCTTTGCTTCTTTTTTTTTTTACTCATGCAACATAATTATCTTATTGAATCCTTGTCAGCTTCATTATGATTTGACTTTACAGTGCATGTCTTTGCACATATTTCATCATTATTGCCATATGTTAAAATGTTTTGGATGCTTTTTCTTTCTCTTTTTTTTTCTAGGATAAATTCCAATTTGGATATTATTGTTCCAGGGGTAGATTTACTGAAGGCCCTTAACATTTCTCCTGGACGTAAACAAAATCATGAATCTATTGCCAACCTAGAGCAGCTCCAGGAAACATTCTCTCAGTATCTGGCCAGGGGTAGCGCTGCAGAACGTCCTTTCATGGACAGAACTCTGTATGGAGACATCATCAAAACAGCAGAAACACTGGAGCAGACTGAGGTACTATGAATTACACTGTATACATGACATTGGTAGGATCTTGAGGGAATTAGTAAGTTCTGATTGATTTTACTTTTTCTAGGTTTTCAGGAGAATGAAAATGAAGATCTCTATTATTTTCTCAATCTTTTTCATCAGAAATTGATAAGAGTTTTCTATTAAACAAAATATAAGGTATTCAAAAAGTAAATTAGTTTTAAGTATACCAAAAAGATGTTCTACCTTAAAGTTGAATAATTCAGTTAATATTCTAGATGTTAAGAATATGTGGTTCTAAATCATAGCAGGAGGGTGTGTTATGACAATGCATGTTTTAACTCAGCAAATGAAACTGATAGTTCATGAGTTGCTTTTCATTTCACATCTCCTGCAGTCCTTATCCTGTCCAAATGACTTTTAATTTTTTTGGTTATTTTGATTTTTTGCACGACATTACGTAATAAGCTTTGAAAAGTCATCTTTTTCAGATTCTGAATAAAATTTCTTCTAATTTTTTTCTTTCTTGAGAATTCAATTTTAAAGATTGGTCCAGGGGCGAGTAGAGAATATTTATATTTATATATGCAAAAATTTGTGAGTTTTAAATGCAAATAACCCAAAATCAAAGCCCACTAGTAAAGTTTAGATGGCAATTGATTTGTTAATTAAGACAAGACCCATTTTATAATGTAGATTTGAAGATTTCAAAGCTATTTAAAGTCAATTATATTTCTTTCAGTATTTTGTGGGCGGCAATGCAGCACTGATTGCCATAAAGGCCTCACAGTTGTTCCCAAGTTTGAAGGTAATTTCTCTATTTGTAGAATTTATTTACATAAATATTCAATGTTTTTTTTTTTTCCCTTTGATTTTCTATTATGTTATAGAATTAGTGTTTATCATCAAATCAGTTTATGTATTGTTTGAAATCAACAGGTCTGTTTGAGTAATGCAAAAATATTGCCATACTTTAAACCAAATCAAAAATTATGTTACCAGCTTTCAATCATGCTATTTAAAACAAGGTGTATTCCGAGACCACAATGGTGGTCTGCCTAGCCCAGCGTCTAAGGAGAAGTCTAGGAGGGCCGCGATCGTGGTCTCCCTAGACTCTACCTTAAAACAATCAAAATTATTGAATGCCTACCTCACTTGATTGGTTTCTTTTTGAAAGCGAGTTGAACTGTAATATTTAAATGTATAAATTACAATCCTATTTTATACATAATTTATTTAAGATAGAAAAATCTGTGGTAACATAATCCTTGATTTTAACACACTGTGTGCTTTCCTTGTGTAGGATAAACATTTTTTTTTCATTTTTTTATAACATCATAGTTAGGATGTAAAATGTTTAAACTGAATCTTTAATCTTCTATATTGCTGTTGGTTTTCAAACAATATGGTTGTATTGTAGAAAGTTGTTGTTTTTTTTTTTGGAAAATTGTGCTATTAAGCATACTAAGACATTCATTGAAAATTACTGAATCAGGCTAAAAAAAATAAACAATTTAAATAATATAAAGTGAAAGGCAATCTTGTAAAATGACATTTTTTGGCAGTGTAACATTATCAAAATGACCTTTTAGCTTAAATCGTGTTTACTTTTTAAAAACATTCTCAGTTGCTAAGTAGGTTAAATCTGTAAGGCATGCTAGATATGACTAGGTGTGTCGTATGGCATTGGACTTGGGGCATCAGCTCCACCTGCTGCTCGTGCGAGTTGAGCACATTTATTGCTAGTTAGTTTTTCATAAGTTAGATGACTTTATAAAGCAAACTTAACTCAACTATTGACTATAACTTCATAGTTTGGGATGATGAGGGCGCGTATGTTTTTCCACTTTGACTATGTTATGACTATGTTAAGGATGTTCTGTTTGTGATTCTTTTCTTGATTTTGTAATGCGTAACCAAACAAAATTTTCCTTGTGGACTAATAAAGAATTATCTTATCTTATCTTATCTAACTTCATAGATCATAATATCACAAACTGTCACCCCGACAAACCTTCAATTCTATCACGGCAGGCTTCAGCCCTGTGTATTCTCGGTCTCTGCTATTGACTCGTAAATGTACACCTGCATGTAATTGGTTGAAGTATTTTTACAGTGCTACTACAAGCCATTGTTTCAAACACCACGACACTCCTGTAAAAATGTAAGGAGGCTTTTCGTTGGATTGGGGCTTGACCCTCCTTCAGTCCAAACTTTTTCTTCCCACATACAATATCACTGTAAGGTAGCTGTTGCAATTGCCTTGCCTAACGTACAGGAGTGCCTAGTGCACTGAAAGTGAAATGTTAAATCGGTTTGGGGCTCAAGCCCTGAATCTTAGGGGCCGCTCCATCACAGTTGAGGTTCATAGTCTGTTCCAGTGGCCTGATTACGTTTTCACCTTCCACCGTCTTGTCGACTACACTACTGAGGAATAGTAACAGATCTACACGTTTTACATCTATTTGCTTGACAGATAAAGCATTAATTTTGATACTTGTGCTAAACCATAAATTTTTGTTTTACAACCTTTTCAGTTATTGACTTCAAACTTCTTAAGTACTTTCTCTCATGACCATAAACTTGTAGAAGTTGAGATCCGGCCAGCCACTGCTTAAAAGCGGTACTTAAGCTTAGATATTTGAGCTTCATATTGGATAGGTTGAATAATATGTTAAAAATTTTGATGACACTGGGCACTGATCAGCCCCATGCGTTTTCCAACCCACCCGACACCACTAGAAATGACTGCAATGTTCTGACTTTATCTTTAAGATAAAACTTATGATTCTTAATTGCTGGAGCATCTATTACTTTTCACTTGAACTTTCTAGGAAATGGGAGTTCACCAAAATTTAACTTAGTTAGGAGTCATAAGCTCCGGTTTACGTTACAGTTAGCTCATCGAGCCAATTCAATTATAAAATGCTGCTGTTAGTGTTATGTTTCTGCTGGTTGAACCTGACTCATGTCTGCCTAAAAAGTTTAATATCTTCTTGTGAAAGTTGTTTTTCTATTGTTGTTAAGCATTGCTCTCTTATTTTTCAGCTTTATTTCATGTAAGTCTAGATCTACTGAATTTATGGATGGTGTGTATTATTCCACGTTTTGTTGATAGTATTTTATTTTCATGTACAAATATGACAATATTTCTCGCCGCTTCACGGCCATTAGACCTTGTAGAAATGAATTCACAGCTAATCTTCGAGTGTTAAAATTTGCTGATCCTTGCCAGGTTCACTTTGTTGGAGCAGTGGGCCCCAAGCTAAAGCCTCTGATGCCGAAGGCAATTGACCTTGACCCTGCCTGCCTGGTGACGCAGGACGAAGTTCACCTCATCATGGAGTACCAGGTCAAAGAGGTGTGGGGTGACGCGACGGCGCCGGTGGCCAATCGGTTTGTGACCAGCTTCGATGAGACAAATCTGCACATGAAGATGCTGGAGCCTTTCTTTAAAGTTGTTCAATCGGCAGATTTTGATTTGATGGTCCTCTCAGGTAGCAAAGCTCTCTAAAACTTATTAAATCTCTTTATCACAATTATACCATAATATTCATCCTATTAATATTATGTTCCAGTTAGCATAACAACATCAAGATGTCCAAAATGTACTGGCTTATGGGCCATACAGATTTTGTGCCACAGGTTAATTAGAATACTTCAAAATTTGCTGATGGCTCCAAAATTCTTATGATCGTGGGTACCAACTACTATGAATCTAGAGAATCTAAATTGTCTCAAACGTCAAATATGAATGCGAGTTGTTTTTTCTATGTAGCTTATCCTCACCAAGTTGCCTGTTTGTGTTGGTCTGGCCAGGTTTACACATGATGGACGCCCTGCCGGCAGACCTGTTTGCAAAGCGGATGGACCAGTTTGTACGTTTACTCCGAGACGCACCAAAGTCGACAACGTCCCACCTAGAGCTGGCCAGCATGGCGAATGCAGACTTTGTCAAGCAGATTGTTGAGAAGGTTAGTGAGGGCAGACTTTGTCAAGCAGATTGTTGAGAAGGTTAGTGAGGGCAGACTTTGTCAAGCAGATTGTTGAGAAGGTTAGTGAGGGCAGACTTTGTCAAGCAGATTGTTGAGAAGGTTAGTGGGGGCAGATTGTTGAGAAGGTTAGTGAGGGCAGATTGTTGAGAAGGTTAGTGAGGGCAGATTGTTGAGAAGGTTAGTGAGGGCAGATTGTTGAGAAGGTTAGTGAGGGCAGACTTTGTCAAGCAGATTGTTGAGAAGGTTAGTGGGGGCAGATTGCTGAGAAGGTTAGTGGGGGCAGATTGTTGAGAAGGTTAGTGGGGGCAGATTGCTGAGAAGGTTAGTGGGGGCAGATTGCTGAGAAGGTTAGTGAGGGCAGAGCTCTAACTTGATACAGTACAACTCGGATCCAACAAACAACTTCATTAATTTTTAATATAATGTAATAGTTGTAATGTATGGGATATAACTATGTTATATGTGTCATTGCTATAGATATAATTGTTGTGTCCCTTCTTAATAATATTTATGTTAATACTTTGTGAATGCTAGTGACCTTCCGTTGCTTGTGCTATTTCAAGAGTTTTAGCAAATGTCAACTGACGCTCAGATAGAAGCCTCTGTTGTATCCGTCTGACGTTATTCCGCACACTAATCTATCCCGCAACATCTCTTCTAGACTATCATTATACTCACAAAATTCACTAAGACGTTTCAGTTCTGCTACATAAACTCTAACACTTTCACTGGATGCATGGTTCGTTGATGCCCTGTGTAGCTCACTTCTGCCAATGCCTACCTCAATACACTTTTGGTCCTAGATGGTGTTGAACCCATCACATCCCCACCCATTTACCTACAACTTTACCTTTTCCCATCTTTCCAAACCACACACAAACACATCTCAAGTTTTAAACTGAGACCTTTAAGTCTTTGATCTCCTATCTAGCTCGACCTAAGTGTGTCAGCTGCCACTCCTCTTCCTTCTCCTCTCTCTGCTTGTCATTTTTCAATATGACCCACCCTATTTACTGTACACTACACTACAGGACGTCAGTCCTAGTCTACGGGAGATAGTGTTATTTTTGAGTGACAACCCGGCAGATCTTTTGGTATCTAATCTTAAACTAGATTTAAAGTGTCTGGTGTGCAGCTTTGTAAGCTTTCCGGAACTTTTGGATCCGAAAGTGGGTATGAGATTAATTTGTAGATCCAAGATAGTTTAATAAAGACACAGATGAAGAAAAACCAGTAATTTGTTGAATATAGGGTGTTTTTTTTTAGTTTTAAATTTAATTTGATCTACATCCAACGGATATCTATTAAAATACCACACCAGATTTTCAGACACCTGTCGAGTATCGCACTGTCTGCCTACCAGTGCAGACCACGGCAGACAGAGCTATTGTAAAGCGATAATGATCAAAGATTATCAAACGAAGCACCGACAGTTACAGCATGTGCTGGCCTACTATCCAAATAAACTCAGTACTGTGTAAAAGTGAGCCACAGTCACATGAACAGAACAGACAAAGTTCAACATGCAAGGTGGCTAGCGCCTGTTTGACGCTTCTATGTGAATCAGTCAAAGCATGGCTTTCATCACTATCTTCCACTACATCAATGGTCCATCCATCTTTATACGCCGGGACTAAACACCGCCAGGTTACCCAAGATCTCGACGGGGGGGTATCTTGCTCCTTTCTCAGCCCTTTCCTGTCTTAGAGATTCAAGCTATCATCAGTGATATAACCGTCATAATGTGACTGGGAGGCTACAAATCCTCCAAACTACTCATTGATTTCATTGGTTGATATTTTAAGAGCCCGAACACCCATTCTCGAGAGACAGAAAAAGAATGAATAAAGTATGAATGAAGGACCCGCCACCAGTGGCAGTTACTCGGCACTCCGCAGTGCCCAGTCAGTGAAGTAGCCGCGAGGGAAACAGTAGTTCTCTCATAGCGAGGCAGTCAACTAGTGCGCGGCGCTTAATGGGGTAAAATAACATTGAAGCAAATTATTTAATTTACATGACCCAAATGAAAACACAGAAAACAAGAGAAAGTATAGAAAGTATGTTTGAGTTTTGAAAGCTTTCTTGATTTAATTTCAGGTCCTGCCAAACATTGATTCACTGGGTCTGAATGAGCAGGAACTCGTGTTCGCATCCAAGTCATGTGGAGGTCCCCACGCTGATCTGTTTGATCGGGAGAACCACGGCCAACCGGACATCCATAAGATCTCAGACATTCTTCTCTGGGTGATGAAGAGGTTTGGTCGCTCTGCTGGAAGCAAGCCCGAATCACGCCTGTCCCGCATCCACTTCCACTCTCTGACGTACCACATCATGGCCGTGTCGGGGGAGACGTGGTCAAACAGCGCTAGCGCCGTGGCTGCAGGGGCCCAGATAGCCGGTCTGCAGGCGTGTGACACTGCCGAGCTCAGGGCTGATCTTCTAGATCTCAAATTCCCTGCCACGTTTAGTCTGTTTTCCGGAGATGCTGAGAGAAAACTTGACCCTCAGAAGTCGGTCATCTCCTGGGAGAAAGACAATGTCAGGTTTGTTCTCAGCCCCGTGCTGGTGTGTAAGAAACCAATGAAAACTGTCGGGCTGGGGGATGCCATCTCTGCAACGGGTCTCATGTTTTCGCAAGTCCAGCTTTTATGACGGGAACAGATTTTTAAGTAAAATTTGAGAATTAATAATGTTGTTTGTTAAGAGATCTGGGAAAACATACTTGTGAATTGTATTGAAGCTTGTTTTTTTTCTCATCAATATCATAAGTAATAGTTTCCATTGTTTGTTTGTTTTTCTAGCGTGTAACAACTTATTCATCACGAAATAGCAAATTTTCATTTTAAGTAATAGATGCGCCATTTTTTCCTTTTTTTTTAAATTGTGAGGTATGCAATTTTATTTCTCTCAATTTAATTCAAAGACTTTTTTACACACTCTATACATAATGTGAAACTGCATGTTTTGCTGTTGAGCCCTTTCAACGTTATTGAAGTTTTTTTGCTGAATATATATCATCTGTCAAAATGAGGGGAAATCATCTAATAATAACTTGCTTGATTTGATGTTTATTTATGTTTCATGGATGTTTCAATGTTAGCACATAATTCTATAGAATGAAAGAGATTGTATTCTCATCTCTCTTTTTAATGATCTACAGTATTCTGGCGACTCTTGCTCAAAATAAAGAGATTTTTTTATTCTTTTTCAAAACAAAAACAATTACAGCTTTTTCTGTTTGAAAGTTTTGATGTACTTTATATCTTTATATAAATAAAAGAGAAAGATCAAAGATGTATGTATGTGCCAAGTTAATATTCTAGCCTATTCTTTCTTTGTGCCAGGCCTTGATAACCCACTCATCTTGAGACTTCTGTCTTTGTGTCTTTCTTTTTCTTTTGCTGAATACTTTTCTCTACTATTTTAAATTACACTAAAATGCTTAACAAATTTGAGAAATTCATCGCTAGATATTTATTGGAAAGCATGTCAAATTTGAAAACTAATTACATTTACATTGCTATCTTGCATCATTGTTAACAACAACAAAATAAAAGACAAAGTACACTTTTGAATTCTGAGCATTGCTTGAAATAGTTTATCACAATTTGTCATGAGTAGCGAGGCTGAGGGAAATTGAAGCAAACAAGATTGATTTTATTTGCTTTCTTTTGCTTGCATCCATGTTTTTTCTTCTGCCACTGGAGTGGCTGTTTCTCATAAACAGACTGCTGCGCCTTTATCTTTTTTCATTTATATTTAATGTAAGGTCTTACTGTTAGTGGGTTACGGTCATTGTGGTTTTGGTTTTTCTTATATCTATATACTTAATAAACTTATCCATCTTTCCATTTATTATTCTATACATATCCATCCATTCATGTGTCTATCTATATAATTATCTATCTCATTTTTATTGAAGAACCAGCCAGGTCTCTATTTTTTTTATCTGTATGAAATCAGGCCGTGCATGACTGTCCCCATTGCCCGGCAGTGCAACTGTGTCTGTACTGTATTTATACCCAGTCACATGATAGTTAGCCATGCCCGGCAGTGCAACTGTGTCTGTACTGTATTTATACCCAGTCACATGATAGTTAGCTAAAACTAGGGCCTTGTTTACTTCTAGCATATTTTAACAGCAAGTCATCTAACAATAGTTGCGGGACTAGTGCATGCCTCAAGATTCTGACGAGAGTGTATGGCAAGCTAAAGCCACATGTAATTGTGGATAGAGATGCTGCCTTTTTTTTTTAATGTAAAAATTATGACCATGTCCTAAAAATTAATGTCACGTTTATACTTATAAGCCCAAAGATGTGAAGACCATGCTTTCCATGAAAATAATAAATAATAATTTAATAAATTAATGTCCAACCTATTTGATGAAATAATATGTTATCTTTGTTAGGAGCAAGCAAAGCTGTCTTCTAAGTTTGCAAAGAAGATTTTATGCAGAATCGGCATCCTGAAGTTCGCTATTTGTGAATTGGCTTATCACATTATACAGACTTAGACCAAACCAGCAAGGAAAAAACAAAGCAGCTTGGACGGGATCAAACTCGCAATCTTTCAACTAGGAGCCAACCGCTCTACCCTTAGACCGTTTCATCACTGGTAACAGAAGCAGTACTATATGTATACACCGATATGCTTGTTACGTAAACAGCATATTGACAAATTGGAACCAATGAAAAGCCTTGCTGAGTTGCTTTTTTTTAAAATAATGTTTGTATGGGGAGGAGTGTGCACTGCATGCAAGTACTTAGACATTGCACAGTGCAAAAAAAGTACTGGGACGTTGCACAGTGCAAAAAAAGTACTGGGACTTTGTACAAAGCAAAAAAAGTACTTAGACATTGCACAGTGCAAAAAAGTACTGGGACATTGCACAAAGCAAAAAAAGTACTTAGACATTGCACAGTGCAAAAAAAGTACTGGGACTTTGCACAAAGCAAAAAAAGTACTTAGACATTGCAAAGTGCAGTACGAATGTGTGCACTGCGATTTACGCTCCAATTGTTTATCCAGGTTTACATAATCATAAAAACCATTTTACTTCCCTGTGTGATCTTCTAAGTGCAGTTGTAAATTGTTGCACTAGGAGGGATCTTTATTTGTTCTTAAATACATGTGTTATCTAAGTTCTAGTTAATATTAACTATATACACAAATTGTCTTTTGTAAATAGAAATAAACTACTGTTATGTTAAAGTCAGTTACTCTGCGGCTATCATTTGTTGTTTAAAATTTTTTATGATCGTTTTGTCAACATCCTCAAATTCACAAATTATGGAATTGGAATACATAGTTTTTTTCTCCTAAGTTAATGGCAATACTCTACAAGCCTTTTTTCTAATTCTTTACACCCTTGCATATTATATATACATGTATATTAATGATCATTTTGGTTCCATGAGTTTTTGCTTTGTGGTGTTGGACTGAACTTTTTTCGTAATCAGCTGCAAGTTTTGATAAAAATGCTGCTATGCTCACTTGTTCTTTTTATGTATATCAAAATTGTTGATTGGAACGAAGTTAGAAAAGAGAATTTTATGTGATGCATTACTTATGTTCCTGAAATTAAAAAATGCTCAAGCAAAATGTTTTGGTTTTTCAAGGTTTTTTCTTTTAAGCAACTTCCTGTTCTTTATTGTTGGTTTACTAGGTAAATGAAAATTACTGTGATCTTTTATATCAAGTTCGATTAATAATATTGAAAATAGTATACTGAGGAAAAGTGTGTCTACATACATCATCCCTTCTTTTCCTTGTTTTTTTTTATTGTGAAAGCTCTGCGTGTAGGCCCTTGTTTCTGTACCTGTGAGTGACAAAACTAATGACTGGGGCAAACAAATGAATGCTGATGGGACTGCATTGTTACTAAGTGGTTGGATCAATGTGAAAAGGGTGTAACTGGTTGAGATACTATTCTAAGGATTTAGCCACGGGACAGCCTGGCAGCTTACAATGGACGCTCAGAAACCAACCTAGTTACTCTGATGATTGGTTGAATGTTTCTCCAACGTCAGCATCATATAGTCTATATTGTAGATTGGTTCCAAAACTAACGTCTGACAATTACAATTCCTGCACGAGATAGAGCGGGGAGACCTGGACTTCAACCAGATGCATTGAGTAGCCTACCGAATAAAAGTCAAATGTTTAGAAAAAGATTAGCTCATTACTGAGAAATAATTCAACAGACGCCTAGACTAGAATCGGCGAGGAAAACAACAAATAAAGACGTCTGTGTTTGTGTAAAACAAGAACAGAGGTGGGGTGGGGGGGGGGGTATTTTCTTTCGGATATTTTAGGTTAAATTCTGCTATAATAGAATCGCCGAACAATGCCACAAATGTATAGATTTTCTAGTCCTTTCGTGTTCACAGAGAGATATCAAAAAGCTTAACAATAGCATTGACAGCTTGTTGCTCTTATTTTTAAACACCAACCAACTATTTAATACCTGACCCTCCACCCTAAAATGTGCAATTGAAAAGTGCATTTGAATTATCTGATACAGAGTATCAGAGTATAATGCATCGCCTTCCAGCGGTAGCTAAATTAAAATGCTATCGCCAACTAAATGAGAACTTTAGATATATGCATAATTTATAAACTGAATTCAGTGCCTAACCAAACTATTATTATGAACAATGATTTTGCAGATCTCAACATCAAGCAGGACTTGCTTTTTTGTAGCTTACTTCTGCCATCGCTGCTATCGACTTTCGAGAATTGGGTTGGTTTGTTACTTAACGTCCAAGACTAACACTTCATATGCGGAGCCCAAGACTAACGTCTGACAATTTAGCGTAATGCCAGACAGAGACAGAGCAGGGATACCTGGACTCCTGTCTCAGCCGGTAGCAGACGATTTGTTTACCAAGCTCTACTGCGACATTAAATTTATTGGTTATGCAGTAAAGTTTGAAATCGGACAAATACATTTGTGACCGATCGTGGGTTTCGAACCGCAAACCATCAACCTCTCGCTTGGGGACCACCGCTGTACTACTTGTGCCAGTTTGTCCCCCATCAATACTCCAGAAGACATCAGCAATCTCATCGCCAGCTAACCCGGTGGGGAAGCAAGGTGCAGATGTCAACCCTGCAGCCGACTTAGGCAGTTTTAACCAGTTTTTCTTGCCCCAAAAAGCTTCTAGTGTGATAATTTTTTTTTTTCGCAGACCGTTTCAGTATTATAATGACATCACACTAACATGCAACACTAATGCCGATTTACCAATGTTTATAGGCCTATTGTCAGATTTGATTGCTATGACACTGTTTTTATAATTTATTCAGATTCCAACATTTAGCTGGCCATTTCCCACTCTCTCAACGCACCCGCATACTGTCATGGAATACTATGCACAATGATTCTACCTCGAACAGACGACCCGAATAAATTGCTTTATTATAAACTAACAGTGCCACGTTGTTGTTGTTGTTGTTGTTGTTGTTGTTGTTGTTGTTGTTGCTGCTGCTGTTGTTGTTGTTGTTGTTGTTGTCAGTGCCGGATTTAGGTTGCAGAAGGCGCTGGGTCCAGCTCAGGGAGGGCGGGGGCTCACTCCCTTATGATTGTTCTATATCTAGAATGCATGATTTTACAAAGCGTTTTAAAGAAGGATCGCTTCTGGTGGGGGGAGGGGGGGGGTTAACATTGTTAGACATTATTTTGTGACCCGTCCACAGTATAGCCTGTATGTTGCTGATGTCGCACGTTAGACAAACTCAACTACAACTACAACTTTCCCGGTCTGTGTGTTGCAGTACGTGTTATTCCTGGAAATGGAATCCTTCTGTGGTAGGCCCTATAGCCTATCTGCTGGCGTTGGGCTTCAACTTATAACAAAAGATACAACCATCCAGCTTTTCAACCGATCTACAATTATGATGAGGTTTTGTAGTCAAGATCTGAATCCAGACTGCACGCGAATTAATATTATTTTCTTAACATAATATCGAAATGGTGTATAACTCGCGAGCTTGAAAACACTGATTTGGCTAAACCCAGGTAAATGCTTGAATTGTGCGCTCTTCAAGATTCAATATCCAGGGTTCAAATTTCTTTTTTAAATATCTTGGCCTCACCATTGGTTGTAAACTTTCATGGAACACCCACATTGAAATCCTGATTTAAAAAGCTAATCAAAGACTCTACTTTGTAACTAAATTAGAGTCTTTTAATGTTGACTGCGAGTTCTATGTCTCATGTATTCAAAGTTTAATGTCTTTTGGAATTTCATGTTTTGGAGGGAACCTATCAAAAAACCATTCTCATAGTGTAAACAGAATAAAAAAGAAAGCTTCACAAATCATTGGCTGTGATCGGACCCCTTTCAGAGACATGTGTTTTACAAGTAATGAATAAAGCAAAATGTATAATTTATTATAAGCTAGCCTCTCCACAGTGAATATGAAACTTCAGAAAGAAGCAAAGGATTAAGATAAAAAGGGCCAGAACAGATAAATAGAAAAATGTTTAGGCCTATGTACCAGCCTCCATCTGATTGCTACAAAATTGCTATACATAGCAGACTTGTGTTTGTAGGGGTAGGTGCATGTCTACATATTCATAAAGGTATGTTCTTCTGAATAATTATTACATATATCGTATGTCTGACAGTATATAAATTATAATTGAAACCATGTTACATGCGCAAGTGTTCAATATTAATTTTTACTCCTCACATAATTATGTATTGATGCTAAATTGAACCAAACGTAGCCTATATGTGTATAATTATGTGCGACCAAGGGAATACATTGGTAACTTATAATTTTATCTCTTCAACGCGCACTTAATTTGGTTCATACAGCATTAACGACAATTAAAACTTCTATGGCATCATATTAAAAAGATACAAAGAGGGAAAATTTGTAACACCTAGATTTATCCCTGTTTTAACATACGTGTAATTATTTTTCTCCCACCCCCACCCCTTCTCTATCTCTC
>RQTK01001138.1:134340-151972 GCA_003991915.1 Elysia chlorotica | reverse complement strand
TCTCTCTCTCTCTCTCTCTCTCTCTCTCTCGCACACTCATACTTAGATAGATAGATATATAGAAAGATAAATAGATAGATAGATTGATAGATTGATTGATTGATTGATTTATTGATTGGTGGATACATTTATAAGAAATAAGGTCTATGTGGTCGTGGTCTAACTAAAATTGTTCTATGAAGGGAGAACGGTGGAAATTTTTAACTCTTATTCTGTGTCCTGGAAAAGAGTTTTACATGAATATATTGGCACATTTAAACTAGTAGGAGTGCAATTTGCTACAAATACATAAAACGGCCCAGGACAAAGATGATGGGTGTCAGAATTTAGATTTCCACCATTGTAACCAGCTATGAGTACGGCCCACGCAAAGAGTGTCATATGACGCTCACAGGAGCCCTGCGTATATATCGGTCAATGGTATGCTTTATAATTCAGACCTTGTTACAGTTTTTGCTCACTGAATCCTGCACACTCAGGGGGGCGCGATGACCCTGGGCTAGAACATCGGCTTCCGACGCAGGAGGTCCGTGGTGCAAGTCTTGGTGATTTTATCCGCTACTGGTTGGGTCGGTGTCAGTTTAATGTGACCGACTGAGACAGGAGTCATGGTGTCCCCGCCATGTCTCGTGTGTATCAGCACATAAATTTGTCAGACGTCAGTCATGGGGCTCGTCCACAATATAGCATATATACTGCTGACGTCGAACGTCAAACTCAACAACTACATCCTGGACACTCATAAAGTCGCCCTGATCCGCTCATACGGTTAACATGCCTTGTTTGTATCTATGATGCTTCATACACCGGCCTAGATAATCTTAGATAACTCAGTTATTTGTTATGAAAATTGAACCAGGTGACGGTTTTAGTGCTGTTTTTTTCACCTCTTTTCTTGTAAGTTGAGATAACCTGCGCTGCCGTTTATAAACATGGATAGATCTCTCCGGGTCATGTTATAATGAAATCGTAATAGTACAGTACTGACTGGTGGACTTTAAAATAATATACAAACAACTTCTGCAGCATCTCAGCCTGACACCTGTTGCAATTTTCCTTTCAACTGACATTGGTGGAAATATTATACAGGAGGTTTACATCTGAATAATTATTACCTTTATTTAAATTTTGCAACCGAAATTTAGAAACACATAAAGAAGTAATTGAATGACGGATTAGCCTTATAGGTATCGCAAATCTAATTGTACCGTAGAATAATAAAGGGACCAAAATAATGATGTCCTACTTTCTCTCTTTGGTTAAAAAAAAACAATAAAAAAACAAGATGTTGCTAATTTTATAATGCAGCTATTTTTTTCAGGATAATTAAAAACGTTTTAAAATTGCTGTTGTTTTTTTTTGTGTTTTTTTTTGAGGGGGTGTAAGATTATGTACAGTATTAACATTTACGAGAGACTATTTCTGTTGATTTGGCTCTTTATAAGGCCTTGGAAGAAAAAAATGGAAAAAGACATTCAGAAAGTAATGTTACAAATCATGTTGAAATTATGATCAGTTGGCCTGTTTTGAGATTATATAGTTATAGTCATAAATAGATAAACTTATCTCTGCACTGTATAATGCAACTTGATATTTAAAAAAAATCATGGCTGATAAAATTTGTTAAATTTACTTTTCTTTTCACTCAAACCAGTTCAGAAATGGTTTGTTTCTTGTTTAATGTTCACTACCACCCAGAATTGTTTAACAAGATAGTTTGTGTATTTTGAGACAAGTAGTGTTTGCTCAACAACGAAAATAATACTTGTTCTATGATTTGACTTTGTATTGAATATTACAAGACATACAAATCTAACATTTTACTTCTTTAGTGTTTGTTTGTTCCAGATCAGAGGACTGCCCCTAATACTGTTGACACATACACTGTAATATTATTTTGTCAAGGCCATGTTGATCTTCCCGTAGAGGCACTTCCTTGTGAGTTAAATATCACTTGGCCTGTTCCTGAATATCTAGATCATAGAGAGAAAGAAATAAAAGAAACAGGCTGGCAGACTGACATGCAGAGAGACATACAGACAGAAAGAAAGAAAGAAAGACAGGCAGACAGACCGACAGACAGGCAGAGAAACTGAGAGATAGATTTTACTTACATGCTGTTGATTGCCAGAAGGATAAAAAGGAATAACATAAAATCAGTCAGTATTTTATTGAAAAAGCGAGAGGAGAGCGGGAATTTTGGGTGAGAGAAAGATAAGGGATAAATAAATAATTAGAATTAAATAGAGAGGGTAAGAGGGAGAAAGAGAGGCATAAATACATGCATACATACAGACAGACAGACAGACAGACAGACAGACAGACAGACAGACAGACAGACAGACAGACAGACAAACAATCAAACAGACAGAAAGAGAAAGACAGAAAGAGAGACAACGATGGAGGAGTTGCAGAGAGAGTGAGTGAGAAAGATAGAGAGAGTGAGTGAGTAAGAAAGATAAAGAGAGAGAGAGAGAGAGAGAGAGAGAGAGAGATTAAGAGAGAATGAGAGACATGAAGATAGAAAAGGGAAACAAAAACACAAGGAGATGTACAGAGAAATAGGGTTACAGAGGGGTAAAAGGGAATTGGATGATAAAGTGGAAAAAAGAGACAAAGCAAGGTAGTTTACATTACATCCTTTCACCAACATGACATAGGCCCAGAGGTTTTCTATATTAGCCTTGTAATATTATTTACTGCTCTCTGGATGGAGACAACTCTACTGGCCTTTCCATATAGAATATCAAGTAAAGTCTCTCTAACGCAGCCGTTAAAATAACAAAACAAAAATAACCAAAAAGATAATCCTCGGAAACTCATTAAAAAAATCTTCAGACTATGCCAAGGCCACAAAACATTGTTTTATAGCAAAAACCAGTAGCAAATGAACTACTGTTATTATGGCATGTTTGATATGTCTTTGTTTATTGGCTTTTTCTTTAAGAAATTTTCTGGACAATAATGTGAGGTCATAAATTACGATTATCATGATAACGAACAAAATATTTTTAAAGAATTAACATTGACCCTTCTTGTTGATGATCCAAACCAAAAATATTGCACGCTTTAGTAACATTGATTTTAAGTAGCAGACCTTTTTTAAAACATTGAAGAACAGTAACGAATAAAAAGAATGATATACGGTAGGAACAAAAGCAACATTAACACATGTAACGAAAACAGTATAATATTAACATCTTGAATTTACAAAGAAAAATATAAGGAAAAAAGCAGCAACAAAATACACTCAAACATTACCTTTTAAAAAAAATACTCATTTTTGGAGAAAAAAAAATATCGTTCTATAATCGTGAAAACTAAAAAAACAAAAAAACAAAAAAAAGGAATGAAAAAAAATTCCAAAAGTTTAACAAATGTCACTAAGCAATAATGAGAGGGAAAGAGACAGAGATAGAGAGAGAGAGAGAGAGAGAGAGAGAGAGAGAGGGAGAGAGAGAGAGAGAGAGAGAGAGAGAGAGAGAGAGAGAGAGAGAGAGAGAGAGAGAGAGAGAGAGAGAGAGTTGGGGGTATATAAAGAGACACAGAGAGAAACAGACCGACAGACAGACAAATAGATATAAGAGACACAGAGAGAAACAGACCGACAGACAGACAAATAGATAAAGACACAGACAGATAAAGAGGGAGTGAAAAAATGAGAGGAGAAGAAAAAAGGAGCGGGAAACTTGAAGACAGGGACAAGTGACAGGATTGGAGAGTAACCAAAACAAATACAAGACGAGCAGACAAAGATATAGCGACAGTCGGGAATAAATACAGACGGACAGCAGACATACGGACGATTACAGACTGAAAAACGATTCTGCAGACATACCAAACAACTGATCCACATAACATATGACCAGACAATTTGTTCAATGATACAAACATGAAATTATAAAGAACACAAGAATATAATTATACAATACCTCAGACCATAATCAAAGTGTGATAACCAACGCCAGGTTACACAGTAACTACTACTACATGTAACAACGAACTGACTTCAGTCTGTTCCGTGCTAGCCGAGGCCTCCAATTTTGGAAGCCTTGGTACTGGCGTAATGAGGCGTGGCCCCTGGCTCAGCCCCGATCACTCCGACTTGTTGACGAGCTTGTTTGTCACCTACAAAGGCCTGACCTCCAGACCGCCCCTAGCCTGGTGCCAGACAACCGGGGTTGCCGTCAGATCAACAACTCAGAAACAAACACCTCTTCATCATAAGTTTAATCACAGCAATCGACAGTCGGTGAAAGGTAAAGTTTTAGATCTAGTGCAAAACCCAGGGAGTGCAAGGTGCCTAGCCAAGAAAACAACAAAATGAGCACTTTTAACAATAACAACGTCCACACCATTATCGCCATAGCAACAATAATAAAATACATCTAAACAAACATTTAGTCGCATCTAGTTTCAGCAGTAAGGAAATGATGAATCACAGAATATTCGAAACAAATTAATAAAAATTCACTGCCTAGCCAAGAAAACAACGATAGAAATGCAATAACAACGACAACGTCATGCCGACAGCAAGAATTACCACCAGTACAAAAATCAACTGGACACCTCTGACGTCAACTTTCAGCGGGTTTTTTTTTTTAAATACAAATTGAATTACAACGACCCCAGGTGATACCATGTGCCTAGACATTTGAAAACAAAAAAGACAAAAAAATTAATGTACTGTAGAGCAAAGGCAACAACGTCGAAAACAAGACCAGCACATCAACAAGAACCAACAGTGAATAAACACCACACTGAGTCTTGTTGTCTCAGCAATCAGTTCAGGGAGGTACATAATACAAACGTAAATTTATATCGCAAGAAACCCAGGTGGTCCAAGACTAATGTCTAGAGAACAACAAATTAAATACGTGTACTGATAACAATAACAAAAACATCAACGACAGTTTCACCACTAACGACACGAACAACAAGTATAATAATAATAATGATGATGATTTAAAATAAATAAATAATAATAATCAACAATAATAATAATAATAATAATAATAATAATAATAATAATAATAATAATAATAATAATAATAACAACAACATCAGTCAGTAGGGGATTTACATAATGAAAGCATATTACCGGGTATCAGAAAGATTAGCATGAACCAACGGAAAAATTATGCATTCAATGCAGATTCTATTAATCCTACCAATGCATCTCAAAGGGTCGTACCTAGTAGTTTATCTTGTGTTCAATTGGAACTGCACTGTTGCATCACAAGAACGCATTTTAAACCTGTATCATGTGTATCAGAGCAAAGTAAAAAAAACAAACTTTAAGTGCATTGTAAAAGTCTCAGTCAAGGTATTTCTAAAGAAAAATACAATGCAAAACAGTAGCTGTGAATGACAACGTTAATAAAACATAGACTGTATTAAGTAAGCACTATTACATGTTACCGTTCATGTAGGTTAAAAATGAATAATTATTCTGCAGTTTTTCAACACATTTTGACAGTGCCTCAATTTCTTAAAGAACTCGGTGCATCAAAACAAATTTTACCAGTTCGAAAGGCTGCATTACCATTTAATGATCAATTCAAACTTCATCAACTGGAGCAACAATAACAAATGTTGTCCATGTGACAGGACTTTGACCTGTTCGCCTGGTTAGAATTCGGTCAAAACTGGTCCTGGCTAAAATAATGTAGATCTAGGGCTGAGCGTCCCTGCTCGCTGTTTATCGATCTCTCCGAAGTCTCCACCGTATCAGTCTATGAGTTTGGTGCGTGAGTCTGTCTGCTTGCTAGCCAGCTGTTAGGTAGTCTTGATATGCTGAGATACGATCGTCAGAGAGAAAGAACGAGTTAACCACCTCATTGTACGAGTTAAATTATCTTATCACATTGGATTTGGAGTAAAAGAATGACCTAATTATCCATTTCGACGATCTTTATGCTTAGCCTACTCTTTAATGACTTAAAATCTTGAACTTGTGAAAAGTGTCAGTATATCATCTGTAACTCTCTCTCTTCTTTCTCTCTCTCTCTCTCTCTCTCTCTCTCTCTCTCTCTCTCTCTTCTCTCTCTCTTTCTTTCTCTCTCTCTCTCTCTCTCTCTCTCTCTTTCTTTCTCTCTTTCTCTCTCTATCTCTCTATGTTATATCCCTTCCATCTTCTATATTTTTGCCGGTTTGTTTTTGTAGTTTTTGTTGTTGTTATTGTTTGTTGTTATTGTTTGTTGTTGATGTTGTTTTTTTGATTATCCTGTCACTTATAAGTTACAGAATTCTAACAACTCTCCACACCTCTATTTAGCAATGCTTGCGTTTAAATCTGTTACACATGTTGTGTAAACACCAGCAGCTGTTGTTTTTCAGATTTCTATCAGCACCCTCTGACGAAATAATCAAGAAGATGTCGTCATTGTGGCTTTGTAGATACCTTTCGGAGTAAACAGCCAGCCTCAGCCCTCAGCTAGACCTATCAGCACGCCCACTGTCTCAGTGTCTAGCACTGTCTACTGTCTGGAGTGTATGCTGTCTGGCAAATAGGCCTACCAGTGCCTACCAGTGCAAACGTTGCTGATATGAGAGAAATGTTTTGTTTTTGCTGTTTTTGTTTTTCACATTTTCATAACTACTGTTCTTTGTGACTCTGTCGCTCTCTTCCTGATTGACATTTAAAGAAAAATATTCCCCCCCCCCCCCTCATTTTCCGACACGCAACCACACTCTTCTTTTTTCTGTCCCTCCTTCTCATCCCCCTACTTTTTCTTCTCCTTTCTTCCTCTATGGAAGTAATATTCCGCAAGTTGCTCAGATCATCAATAAAAGATGAATCATTTTCTCCGTCTCTGTCTTTCTCTCATTCTCTCTCTCTCTCTCTCTCTCTCTCTCTCTCTCTCTCTCTCTCTCTCTCTCTCTCTCTCTCTCTCTTATCCCCCCCCCTTTTTCTCTCGCTCTCTCTTTTTCACTTTCTATGTTAATTTTCAACTCTCTCTCTCCCTCTCTCTCTATCTCTCTCTCTCTTTCTCTCTCTCTCTCTCCACAGATATCACCTATCTTTGACTCATTCCTATGCTCGGGCGATCAGACCTTACTCACTCTGAGCTACTCACCCTTGACCTGAATCAGAGATCTAGATTAGTCAGAGTGGGTCAAAGATTCCCGCTGTTTGTCGGTCCTGGCCCGCCAGACACTGGGTTTTATCATAGGTCTGTAGACAAGAATCGAAAGACAATGTAGAACTCATCCTCTGGGGAGGAGATCACACACAAAAGAGACCGCAAGAAGAACGTAAATCTTCACCCAGACTAGGTAACCTGAATTCAAGGAAACTAGATCTAGTCTATTTTATCAGGTCATCAGACTCAACCCCGCCAGAGGAAAAGAAGTCATTTGAGACCCGTATCTCGATCAATTGTTTCTAGACTTCTGTCAGCGTTTTCTTTTTTTTCTACTATTTTTTTTTGTTGTTGCACAAATATTATAAGTTCAGTAGTGCCATCTTATGCATACAATTTTATAAATATCTGCAAGAATGATACTATGCATTAAAGGACCTATTTCCCTTTAATATTTAATTATTTATTTATTCGTTTACTTTCTTACTTATTTCTAATTTTATTTTGCATTTTTTATATGGGAAAAGGGGGTGGGTGTTGTATTGCTTGCTTTCTTTTCGGTTTCTATCCTGCATAATAAAATGTGGCGTAAAGTTTTTATTAACAGCATTTAGAAAGTCCACAACCAAAACAAAGATCTTGAAAAAGTAGCCCAACCTTTCCGACTGTGACATCCTGACAGGTTCGACTAACCTTGACATTGTAGTTGGATTTTTAAAATTTCTCCAGGACATACTCCAGTATCTACTTACCTATCTATTTATATCTATCTACCTATCTATCTATCTATCTATCTATCTATCTATCTACCTATCTATCTATCTATCTATCTATCTACATATCTAACCATTCATCCCTGTATCCATCCACCTACCTATCTTTTTTTATGTCTTTACTTTATTTGAAGTAAATTAATCTATGTATCTATGAGCACCTTATCTGTCTCACTCTACTTCAGTATCTCTCTCACTCTAATCTAATGCAAATAGCTCTCTCCATCCCGCTATCTATGTCTCTGTCTCTGTCTGTCTGTCTGTCTGTCTGTCTGTCTGTCTGTCTGTCTGTCTGTCTGTCTGTCTGTCTCTCTCTCTCTCTCTCTCTCTCTCTCTCTCTCTCTCTCTCTCTCTCTCTCTCCTCTCTCTCTCTCTTTGTCCGTTGTTAAACAGGCTTAGTTATTTGGTGATTTAATTATATCTATCTACCTATCTATCTATCTATCTATCTATCTATCTACCTATCTATCTATCTATCTATCTATCTACATATCTAACCATTCATCCCTGTATCCATCCACCTACCTATCTTTTTTTATGTCTTTACTTTATTTGAAGTAAATTAATCTATGTATCTATGAGCACCTTATCTGTCTCACTCTACTTCAGTATCTCTCTCACTCTAATCTAATGCAAATAGCTCTCTCCATCCCGCTATCTATGTCTCTGTCTCTCTCTGTCTGTCTCTCTGTCTCTCTCTCTCTCTCTCTCTCTCTCTCTCTCTCTCTCTCTCTCTCTCTCTCTCTCTCTCTCTTTGTCCGTTGTTAAACAGGCTTAGTTATTTGGTGATTTAATAGAATTGAGATAGAAACTTGGTACGAATGAACATTGAATCGATTATCTATGAATGCATTCAAACTACTTGTATAATTTTATTTAATTCAATGAACAAATAAATACACGCAGGAGATACAAACAAAACAGAAACAACAGCAACAAGAAAAAGAAAAACAAAACAATGTATACTCTGGTGCACTGACGTACCTGAAAATTGTCAAACAAATAAAGGGGATCGTGTTATGGCGAGATGTTATTTTCTTAAATTTTGTCTTTCAAGTAGCAAGTTTGATTTAGCCCCGATAGTCAGGGGTTAATCAGTTGAAAGATGAAAAAATAGACTGATGCATTCTGCGTTGCTTTACACAAACTAACACAAATGAATTCACCTTTGCAAAGAAATCGGTGAGTTTTTTTGTTGTTTTTTTTTACACATGGTGTGTACCGTTTAGACGTTTCGACTTTTTGTATTTTCCTTAGATTCAAATTAATATACCTTATTCGAATACGTTGTGTCATGGGTGAGAGTCTGAGTCCGTTTAAAACAAAATCAAAGAATTTTTTTAGAAGTCTTCATTTTCAGCAGTAATAGAAAAATAAAACATAAGAATTTTAATCAGACCCAGTTAAGATGTGTATTTAACTTTAAAAAGTATTTACATTCTCCCTTGACAGCTGTTATTGGCCTTCTTTCGCTCATCCGACGTCTCTATCTCCTTCGATCCTCTGTATGAGAGAAAAACAAAGATAATAAATAATTCACAATCATAAACTTTTATTTAACAGTTTAAGCCTCACCGACACCTGTGCCTTTTCCCAAAATAGACAACCCGTCTGTCACCAGCGATCTTGCGGCATTTGTTTGCTATGTTAAAATCGATTAGGGCTCAACGTAATGTGGGCGGAGGCAAGAGACATATTTAGTAAGTTCTGTTCGATAAATCAATTAAAAAATTCAATGTGGCGACCACACATGCGCAGAGTTTACTACAAGTATGCCGCGTTTGCAATAACTGGAAGTTAACTACGGTTTGTGATTACATAGAAGAAGAAAAACATCGCCGTGCTTTACAAGCACAGTAATATATCGTGTTTTCTGTTTAAAGTCATATCTCCAAATCCACTTGCTTAGAGCTTATAGTTATACTTGTGTAGAACCACGTAAAGTAAATATTGCCTAAACATTTGAAAATATTCAATATAAGATAGGCCTTTTCACCTCCTATTCTTAGTTAATGAATGTTCTCTTCCATTTTTCCTTATGTTACCGTGACCAGTTTAATCTGGCCACATGCTTGATCGTATTCTTTCTTCATATAATATAATTATTGTGGAAATAGGGCCGATTAACCTTATTAATTTTTTGACCACGAGTCTTCTATTTGTCATAAACAGATCTTCGAGCAACAACTCGGTAGGACCTGCCTCAGTGTAGGTCAAGCTGCTCCGAGAATTGAATAACTCACGTTCAAACCATTGGTACCGTGACCCTTTTCCATGTCCTACATTCGATCGAAACCAGGCCTGAGTCGGCTCTCATTGTTACAAGGCCAGGCCGTTGACCTAGTTTATCTCTGACCCCACGAGAACTCTACCCGGCGGCACTGCGAGAGAAAGAGAGAGAGAGAGAGAGAGAGAGAGAGAGAGAGAGAGAGCGAGAGAGAGAGAGCTCTGTCAGTAGCCTGCGCTGCCCGCTAGCCCATAGGGTCAGCAGTCTGTGATCGCCACCTGCGGGCAGCCAAGCACTGGGCGAGAGGTCAACTTGGGGTCACTAGACTGATCACGCAGGTCCACGCACGCAGCCTGTACTGCCGCCCAGTACTCGTTAGCTAATTGAGCGCTTACCTAATTAAACTAACGTCCTCATAATGATGGACCTTTTTCTTAGACACCTGGTATTACTGCATTTACTGTTGAGAATTAGACATCTATGATGATTTGATGATTGGAGTGATTGCACTGTTACATGCTGCCCCCCCCCCCCCCCCCCCAAACTAAATCAAGGAAGATCTGCCTGCTTTCGGGGCAGTTTTCTTTTTAATGCCGGTGCGCAGAATTGCTGAAAACTAGATAAACAAACCTGTCGCATAAAAACAAAAGTGACCCTGTCTCGTCTTCCCTGACCGTCGTTGGACAATGCTTATTATGCTGTGCTGAACTTTTAGAGATGGGAGTGCGATTAAGATTAACCATTGTCAGATTTCATTGATGTAGTTTATCCGAGACACTATCATTCTGTATCCAAAACACGATATTATTTGTTGTGTTGACCTTGCAATTGGAAACAAAAACATATGGTTTCGTTCAAATCTGAAAACAACCAATTAATTGTAAAGTGACGGAACACTGGGCGTCGTCTTTCAACCAGCACGCCTTTGCTGACGTATTATGGACAACAACAAACGTAAGGAGGGATAAAAAAAAACAAGCAAGTAAACTCTAGAAAGCTGGCGAGAACTACCAATTAACGGTCTTCACTGGAGTTCTCTGCACTTCATCGATTTGACCTTATAGAGGTGGAAATCCGAGTCCCTCCCTTTACAACGAGTTCCTCTCGCCTCTCGATCTTTGCAGCAGACGTTCACTGAGAGCCTGTCGGGGGCGAAATGCGACTAGCAGGGCAGCACAGCATGCGTCAACAGACAGTTTCATTATTCGATTGCTGCTAGAGAGATCGAGATCTGATGAGATGAAAAAATCGCCCAACGCCCGCGGTGATGTTGTTTTGTATGATTAAAAACATTTCTAGGATTTCCTAGGGCCAGTGATTTTACGATATTCATTACCGTAATTCTAATTCCCAGTCCTGTCATCAAAAAAGGTGGTTTATTTCACCAACCTAAATGTGTTATACATTATAACATTATTTCAATACGATCAATAATTAAATATCACGTGTCTGTGTCATACAGACGAAGTGTTTGCTTTCTCATTTTGCCATTACTATGTATTTGCACTCTCAGGCTCGAGAAATAATTTCACAGATTTGGAATTCATCGGAAGAATAACCCGTAAATTTTGAATCGCTTTCTCTAAGGATATTAAGATTAGTCTGTGCATCAGGATGGTGCCCAAAGAAGAAAAAAGCAGATCTGCATTGTAGTGATATTTTCCATTCGAGTTTGCTGCCAATAAGGTTTAAATAGAGTTGAGCATTTTGTCTGCAAAGGGACATGTCGTCAACTTAACCCACGCGCGTAAACTTCGGGGTTTTGATGGTTTTCTTTTACTTTAGCCCAGCCTAAGTCTTGTCTCATCATGAATTGTTTGGTATTGCACATAAAAATGTTAATTTATACAAAAACGTGGATTATTACCAATTTACCAGAGAAGGAATTAAAATGACTGAAGTGTTACGAAGAATTGTGATTAGGATTCAGATGAAAAGAGACTCAGGCTGAGTTTGCAACTGGATTTATCTAATTATATTAAAACTTAAAGCAAGGAGACGATCGCATTTTCTTGGGTCTAAGAGTAATAGTGACACAGGAGCTTTTGAGATAGATTGAGCCGATAATGACCCAAAGTCTTGACTTAGAAGCCGGCCATAGTTAGTACATAGTGGTCAGGTCAGGAGGTAAACTTCACGACATTTGTGCAAATAGAATAATGTTTTACAATTTTTGTTGGTTGGGTCGATGTCAGTACAAGGTGACTTACCAATCCTGGTCCTGCTCTGTGAACGTAGGGCACATAACTAATGCTTCGCTTCAGACCTTAAACTAAAGAGTTGATTTACATATCCCTATAAACCGTGGAGTCTCGCTTTCAGATCAAGTTTTTGAAAAATTAATGCTTCCCTCTTAGTTGCGTGGACCCAACACTTTAAGGGCTTTATTTAAAAAAAGCTACCTTACCGCTGTTTGTTATAAGCACGCACATTCCATACTCACTACTTGCAAAAGACAAAATTTAATAAAAGTGATGAGAAACAAAAGACAAAGACGTTCAAGCAACACAGACACACGCACGCACATACACACACAGATTTTATTGCAAAATTATATTGCACTCTTCCATGTACCAAAAATATAGAAAATCATCCTTTTACTGTTGGGACAGGTCCATCAAGCTGAAAAACTAAAGTAGGTTAGAGTTAAAACCCAGGTCAAGTTAAAGTACCATGTACCTACTGTGTGTGTGCGTGTGTATATGTGTGTATGGACGATTGACGGAGAGCGCGTCTTGACCTGGTCACTGGCTGACCTCCCTTGCTGGCTGTTTCTGTTTCAGTTACTCAACTCTTAGGGCGCCCAGGTAGATCTTCTAGATCCATACAATCATGTACATGTGCGAACGTTTTGCATAGAACATATAACTGGCGGCGAGCTTTTTTGAACTGCCAAGGTTGTGAGTTAACATATCACGAATAGTTCAAGATGGTCACCAGGTGTGTGAAAAGTTTTATATAATGAACATTGTACCACTGTTCAAAGTTTTTACGAAAAGCAAAGAAGGAATTAAATAGACAGATGGGAAGACGAACACCGAGGGCTGGGTTGGTTAGTGATCTGAGCTGGCGAGCAAGGAAGGCCATGGTTCGAATCTCAGCTAGTGTTAGATTCCATGATGGCTGTGGTCTATGAACGAGAACATTTTCTTTGTATACCAGAAAAAATAGATGTATGCATCATAACGGAGCTACCAAAGAAATTCACATGAACAAGTAGAGCATTATAGCGCAGACATGTGTTTTAAGAATAGAATGATAGACTTCAAAAAGATGTGGATGTTGTTTTTTTAATTCTTTTCTAAAATGCATACTGTTATAGCTTTTAGCCTATGATTAGAAGGCCGAGACAAATAAACACGCGCCTTGCACAGTAACTGCAGCTGGAGCCGATCATGTCTGCATAACAAAGAACCTAACACATTGCACTCTTTCGAGCAACCACGATGGAAACAAAGAAGAGATTCTTTCTCTCCCACGGGCTGCGGTTGTAGACAAAAATCGATACTTTCAGTCCACGGTCGATGATTACAAAGAGCCTAAACTAAGCGTTTAGACATTGGGGATGACTGCATTTTTTTTGTTAGAGGTGAAAATTCGCAGCCCAGAAACAAGGTACACAGGACCGAGCGCTGCAGATGCATGGTTGTATTTTGATCTTTGTCATCATTTTGCTGCTTGGTTGGATAAGACAGCCATAGTAGCGATCTGTGTTTCAGCTGTGACTTCCACTGTAATTTAAAAACTAGCGTTTATTGCTATCGACCGCGAATTTATTAAAACGCGAAGAATGAAAAGAATATCACCACAAGTCTACAATTAAATCCCTGTAGGGCCTATATGAAAAAGCACATTAAAATAGCATTGAAAGTGAACTCTTATATGGCTTTTAGAAAATCTGTTGTTCTCTAATTATTTTTGCTATTATAGACCTAAAAACACCTCTTTCCCTCTTTCTCTCTCTCTCTCTCTCTCTCTCTCTCTCTCTTTCTTTCTCTCTATACCACAATTTTCTATCTTTCCTTCTTTCTCGCTCAATCTATTCTTCGCCCTGCATCTCTATACTCCTAAAGACACCTCCCCCCATCCTCTCTCTCTCTCTCTCTCTCTCTCTCTCTCTCTGTCACTCTATATCTTTCTCTCCCCTAGTTAACCCCTAACCACTGCTTGCCTTTTAGTAGGCACTACTACTTACCAAGTTCAGTTGTTTTTCGCAAGCTGGTAAGCATGAAATATGCGTCTATTCTTGCTAAAACAATGTCTGGTAACATAAAAATGCATATTATTTAGGAAATTATAAGGTCTTCAAACACATTACATAAAGGTACGCCACCTGCACGTTGAGAACACCCGACAGCTTGCTTTATGTTTACAAAAATATTAACATAACGAACATTTAAGAGTTCACTTCCGAGATGCTTTTACTAGCTAACTGTGAACATAGCACCTTAATTATCATGTCGCTGATTGCAGTGATTAGCCGCGTCACGGGGCTTTCAGGTGATTTTGCTTTTTTTTTTTGTTGTTTTTTTTAAACATATTCAGGAACACGTTTTCTGTATTCTCACAGATTAAAAAAAATTACATTAATATGTACCTTTCTCCAACTGATTAATGGATACAATTATTATTTTAAGAAAAAAATAAGCGGAAAAATTAGATGATTGTGAGTGTGAAGCAATTGTCCTCACTTAAAATTTTTTTTTGTTCAAATAATATTGCCAGCAATATCAGGGATACCGGGAAATAGGTCTGGAACTATAAGATTTTAAGAGTAGGAATGTCTTTGTCCCTCCGTTCTGCGTTCTATACCTGATGAAGCTAGGTCAAGGCTTCCATCCACCCATTTTTACCAGTCACAAAGACGGCGCAAGTAGAGCCTCTCTTTGTTATGTTTTGTTTCTCAGTCAGCTGTCACACTGGCAGTCTAGCATTCTGCTGGCTGCTGCCGCTGCCTGGCCTTTCTCTTTATCTCAGGTTGCTACTGCTGCCCAACTTCTCGTGCACTCGCCTCGTGCCGTTCTAGACATGACGTTCTCCAATCTCATTCTTTTCCTCTTTTCTCTGATTCATTTCGATGTGATTCACTTCTCGGGGCGCAGTCACCTAAGTGTGAGGGTGTGCCAGCTCTGCTAGCAGGGTTGAGTCTAGAAGTTTTGGCGAGGCGTATGGTAAGATCATCTAAGTTCATTGAGTTGAATAGTCATGAAAAATTGTAATTCACGATTAATGAAGGCCCCAACTCATTTTCTCCCCCCTCCCCCTCACCCCTCTACACCCGCCATAAGGAACCACTGATGGTGGAAGTTCCCCCTCCCCCTTCCTTACTCTTCTATTCCCTGTTATTAGTCATGTTCTTGCTCCTCCTCTTTCTATACATATTTTTTTTAATCTATAATCTATAGAATACAACGACATGGATATCTACCTCTCTCTCTCTCTCTCTCTCTCTCTCTCTCTCTCTCTTTCTCTCTAATATTCTTTGCAGGCAAACATAGAAAAGAACGGGTTTTGTTCACAGAGGTTTACATGGAAGAACAAACATAAAAAAAACCGTTTGCCCACAAGTCACCACTTCAGAAACCTCGTGTGAAGTGTGGGTCTGGACACTGATGACCAACCAACTCTTCCATGGTTGATGGTGAGACCGTGCAAGTTTGAGTCAAACGTGTGAGCAGCTTGTGAGGTCACAGTTGTACAAGTAATATAGGTTAGTTTTGCATATATACAGTGTGTACTAAAACGATTTTATTTTTTCGTTCACTCTCAAAAGTACCCAGGCCCTCTTCCAAAGCTCTATGGTTTAGTAGCCTATGCTTTGGGCGCATATTATTTCAGTTTAAGTTTCTTTTAAAAAAATATATATTTTTTTTTTTATCAAAAAATTAATTTAGTTGGTGGAAGAGGGGATAATTTTTTGTTTGTTTGTTTAGTTATCTTTTCAAACAAATGGAACAAATAAAAAATTGACATTGCGGCTCAACAAACCAAAATCCGTTGTTTTAAAATTGGGTTATTGCTCTCTGAACAAACTTATTTGGAATGACAAAACCAGGCACAGACCTACATTGTAGGTGATTTCGTAGAATTATCAATTCTTTTTTGCACAGACCGGTGCTGCCCTCCTTTTAATTAGTTGTGGGCTGTAATAGTTCTATGTCGGATGCAAAGGTTATACTGTTGGTTTTCTTTTTTCCTTCATTTAAAAAGTTGTTTTCAGGTTATTTAAAATATCCACCGAAATTGTTCTTACTAACATCGGCAAAGGATTAAACAGATAAAGAGTGGATAAACTTTCATTTTTAAAAAGTTATGCACTACAAAAAGCTTTCATTGCCATCACTAATTTTCATGGTATGGTTTTTATTCTCAGCTCCTCCCTCTCTCTCTCTCTCTCTCTCTCTCTCTCTCTCTCTCTCTCTCTCTCTCTTTCTCTCTTTCTCTCTCACACACACACACACCTACTCTCTTGTTTTTCTATTGATAATATGACACGTATCTAGCTACCTGTGAAAATACAGCTGTCTCTATTTCTGCGTGATTATTTTAACGCCACGGTTTTCACTAGTAAGTTGTATTATGATGTGAATCAAATAAAAAATCGCAGTTTAAAATGTAGGTAAAATTACTATTGCTTGGGGTGCTTTTCAGCTCAGCAGCTGTTCTCCTCCCAGCTTAAAAAAGCCAGCACCCAGGCGTAGCGGAGAGGAGAGTTGAACGGAACCAGGAGTTCGAGTGCTGTATGGCCTTGACACGTTTCCTACCGGAGCCGTCCCTATCAAGAACTCGCAAACCGGGTCAAATGTTGGCCTTGTTTCTTTGCCCCAGTTCAGAGTAGGTTAGCGGTGCTTTTGTTTTGATTCACACTATCTTATAGCATGAGATATCTCGCCCTTTGTTGCATTAACCAAATTATCATAATATTATGTACAAAGGCTTGGGAATCTGTTCTGTGTTAGGTGATGCAGATGAATAAGAAGATGCAGTGTGTCTGTTCACTGAGGATTCGTTCGATACTAAAGCTTATCTAGATATCAGAGTGTTTCTTGCAGCTTTCACAGGATAAAAAGTGTAGGAATCACATGGCTGGGGGGCTAGACGGCTTAGTAGTAAAGCACGCGGCTTCAAACCATACGCCCCAGTTTCTGTCCCGCGGGTTAGGTCAATGTCAGTAAAACAGCATAATGTAACCGTTGAGACATGTCCTGAATCAGTGTCTCTCAATTGTTTAATAGACTATTCCAAATTTTCGGCGCAGCTGCAGTAGAAGCTTATATCACCATATCTAATTAGTTCTAGATCTTTTTCAATTAAAAAGTTCTTGTTTCGTCGAGATATTTTGTCATTATGCTTAATCTCCACATTCCAAGACAGGTTAACTTACAATGGTGACTAATATGTGGCCCCATTGTTAGATGATAATTTAAATCACACCAATATTTTTAGCTTGTTTTATGAACATCATGTCCAACGTTTCTTTCAGTTGATTTCTGACATCAAATAGTAAACACTCTGTTTTGTCACTATTCAACTAAAGTTTGCAATCA
>RQTK01001138.1:69340-129340 GCA_003991915.1 Elysia chlorotica | reverse complement strand
CAAATCTCATTTTTTAAATTGTTTAAAATTGATCCGTAAATGGAAGTTTTAATGGAAAAGTTGTATGTATTCGAGAGTTGGTCTTATAATTTTATCAAAACTGTAGTGAAAGAGGGCAGGTTAAAAAATTGCATTACAAAGTATAACAATCCCGAAATAATAATTAAGCATGCATAATTATTGTCACAAAGGAGAAAATGCTCAGTCAGAGAAATTCTTTCAGTCGGACCCTCATCATGTTTTCTGTGAATGGTGTTTGGTGTATTGAACAGAGCATGCTGACCAGATTGATTGAGAAATGCAAATGTTCAGGCCATCACCATGATCTGATACATGCATTTGTTTTTGGGTCTGTCTTATAAATGGTATGATCTGCTCTATTCAGACCTAGCTCCTCTTGATAGACTTGTTCTGAACATTTACCTAAGTAAGGTCAACCGTCACAGAAAGATAACCTGTAGTTTAATAAGCTTGATATGTAATAAATCGCAACAGAAAGTTTCCTCAAAATCCATAGCAGCAGCACATATACCATCTTGCATCCACAACAAGCATTTGGAAAAACTCTATTTTCTTTTATGAAAGGCAACAAAATGGTGAAATGGTTTAAACCAAAAAGTAGACTGATAATACGAAGAGATCATTGAATTTATTCCAGAATTTGTAATAATTATACATTTTTACAAGTTAACATAAATTTGATCCCATAATCAAGTGATTGGTCCATGAATAGATTCAACTGTACAAGCAGCAGACATTATGAGCAACACATCAGGTTCAACATAACAGTGGAACTGTAACACTCAAAACATGGATTTTAGCACCAGAGCTATTAATAATTTGCAAAAGTAAGAAAAAGAAAAAAATATATTTAAAAAATAGTTTTCCAGTAAAACTATTCAAATCCGATGCAGGTAGGCCAAAATGATTGATCATTACCAAGATAATACAGGCAGTTATTGGTATTTGTTTTTAGTTTATGTTCCTTTAATAGTTTCTTATTAGCATGAGACCAAAGAAATGAAAAAGGGTAGACTGATAACACTCTCTTTAACTTAGTCAGTGGAGCGTACCACACAAGGTGTATGCTAATTGAGGTAAAAAAACATGCAGGTTGATACTGATGTCTGACAATTTTATGTGCTGCCACACAAAAACTGGACAGGATACCACGACTCCTATCTCAGCCGGTCACATTAAACTGACACTGACCCCATACATGTATCTCAGTTTGTTATCATATTTGTTGAGTCCCTTCTGTTTCGCCCAAAGAGGAAGAGAGAGAGAGAGGGAGAGAGAGAGAGAGAGAGAGAGAGAGAGAGAGAGAGAGAGAGAGAGAGAGAGAGAGAGAGAGAGAGAGAGAGAGAGAGAGAGAGAGAGAGAGAGAGAGAGAGAGAGAGAGAGAGAGAGAGAGAGAGAGAGAGAGAGAGAGACAGTGACAGGGACAATGGGCGAAGAACAGTTTAGATCTTGAGCTTAACAATGCAAGGCTTATGTTTTAAAATCAAGGTATTTCTCCAGTTGTACCCATACACAGTAATAAGGAATAGGACAGAGATCCAAGCAGCCTCTCAGCATTGTACATAACAGTTCCCAGCAACTCCCGTGACTACTCGGGCAGTCACATTAGATTTAGGCAGAAAAGCAGTTAATTTTAATTTCCAATGTACTGTAGATAGAAGACCTGAATCTAGATTATAATGGAAATGAAAGCAATCATGGACCAAAATCCAAAATTGAACGATTCAGGACATAAATCTGATTGTTCAGTGTATAAAATGGGTGTGTGTATATTTTTTAAAGTTAAATATCTACAACGACAGCAACAATGATGATTATTGCCGGTGCCAATGTGTCGGTTGGCTTCAGAGACAACTCAACATATCACACATGACATGTGAGGCCAGGTGTGAGATTAACTCCGCATGTACATTTTTTATTATGTCATTCAGCGTGTCGCTGAATCTGATCCTCCCTAACCTGTTGTTTGTGAGAGTGAGAGAGAGAGAGAGAGAGAGAGAGAGAGAGAGAGAGAGAGAGAAGGAGAGATTGATTGAGAGAGAGAGAGAGAGAGAGAGAGAGAGAGAGAGAGAGAGAGAGAGAGCAGAGAGAGAGAAAGAGAGAGATGATGGGAGAGAGAAAGAGAGAGAGAGAGAGAGAGAGAGAGAGAGAGAGAGAGAGAGAGAGAGAGAGAGAGAAAGAGACAGACAGACAGAAACAGAGAGATTGGCAATGGATCAAAACTAGCTTACTCTTGTTATAAATACCAAAGTCTAACAAAGGGTTAAAATAAAATTATTAAAACACAAATCTACAGTCTACTGGGTATTATCAACAGGGCCAAAGAAAAACTCTTTGTAACCATAGATATCAGCATTTACAATACTGTAGGTCTACATTAGTGTAGTTTTTAGAGTCATATTACTGGAGAGAGAAGGCACTTGCCGGAAATAATGCATGCACAAAGCAGAATATTTCTGGGGTCTCTCTAGCCTCGTTGGCTAGGTAGGCCATGTTTGGGGTCTCGCTAGACACTTTCTTAAAATAACTATTAACTAGTATGTTCATACTATTTTTTCTACAGCTGCACTTGGAGATACATAGTAATATTATTCATTCGTTTAGAAAATTAGTATTTGATTTGCCATGCATGCATCCGTTCGCAAAAGTTCTGTTTCCATCCATGAATCACGCACATCTATCTTAACACTTTGCTAGGAATGAGCAGGAAAGTAGGCCGAGGCCAGAGGGGGTGGCTGTTGTCTCGGAACAATTGCCTGCTGACTCAGCCTTAGCCCATTCAGTTCTGAGACAGGGAGGCCCGAGTTCGTACCTGTGGTGAGTGTGGCAGCGACAGATGAGTTTACCAGAACAGGTTGAGCAGTTGAGGACGAAGCTGATGTTGAGGCAGACAGACCAAGTCTGTTGCTGAAAGCAGGAGTAAGTACATTCCTGACGGGAATGGCCTCTTCTCTCCTCATCAGCAGCTTGGGATCTAAGGGTGGATTTCTGAAAAAATAGAGGAGAAATGGGGGGAGGGGGAGGTGTTTGTCATTGTCTAATTATTTGGACTATCATCACCAGAACACAAGTATGTTTTATACTATTTTACAGTTAACAGATACAAAAGTGGTAAATCCAACAAAATATCAAGCCTAATACCTAACTTCACAGAAACTTAAATATTAGTTGATGTAATCCATGTGGTGGAAATGGGGCTACAAACAGATGGACTGTGGTTTCTTTCGTGAATGAAATGTTCCGCAGATATCTGCCTCTCTTTTTAAATGAATAATAGTGAGAAAAAGCACATCTGCACCCACAATATTATAAAAGTAAAACTGTACTTACAGTCAATAACGATTTGTCTAACCTACACATTTTTGTATCATATTTCTTCTCACAATTCACTACAATGCATGAATAGCTGAAAACTGCTCATGAAAACAGGACTAGAACTATGGAATAAGTCTCACTGTGGCCAAAATGCAAGTGATATATATATTTGTAAAGGTAAAAATTAGATCTCTCTATCCAGATTAAAAATGGGTTAATGGATTTTTGCATTATCTGCTTAGAAACTTGTGTCCAATATTTATCAGAAACAAGGAAATAAAACAGTCGTTATTGATTATCTCAAAAGAAGCAAAAATGACACGCCAAAATTGTAACACAGTGATGATGATTGATTCATATCTAATTCTATTCAGAAAAAAATGTTATTATTGATATGTTAACAGTAAATGGTATTATATACTAAACAAAAAATGTGATCATCTTTTTGTGTCTTTTAATTGATTACAAATATATGTTGGTAAAAGAGATTTAAAAAACTTTGCAAACCCAATTTAAATCTAATAGAAAAAAATCCTAACAATATAATAATAGTCAAATTATGATATCCTGAAATGGACAGCATACTTGTCTTTGCTTCCATCAATGGTTTGAGGCCTAGAAAACTCTAGAGCTGTGGGTGGAGTGCTTTGCTGGCTGGATTGAGGCACAGGTATAGAACTTTTCTTGGAGGCTCCAACACTCACAGGCGCAGCTGACTGACTAGAAGACATTTGACCGTTCCGTGGGGAGTGTCCAGAGTGATGATACTCAACCTTATCAACAGTAGGTAGGTCCATATGGTACATGTTGAAAGAAAACAAAAAAATTGTAGGCTTCTAGTCTTAAATTACTTTCTGGGTGCATACATATGAGAAATCTTTTGTGGGTGTTAACAAAGCACTCTCCTAGTTAAATGTGTTACAAGGGCAGGATAACTAAGACTTGACAGGTCACATGACTGTAACCTTCCGGATAGAGGCCAAATGCTCTTACCGTGTATGGTCGAAGCACTGTTCCTCCTCACCTGCTGTGTAAGACTGTAATGTTTACATCTTTTTTTTTTTTTTAAGGAAATATTCAACCAATTTTCAAAAAATTTCTCAGTTATTATGAGCAACCAATGAAGTTTTTTTGCTATTTCAAGTAGATGAATAGTAATGATTAAATATAATATATAAAACCATTTTTTTTTTGCCGAATAAATTTCCATTTCCTCTTTTCCCACAATGTTTATCAGCCTGCCCTCAATAAATGACTGACCTGCTGCTGCCGATGTGTGTTGGCCATACCAGGAGGACCAGGCCGCTGTGTGGCTCCATACCTCACACTGTCATGAGAGTGGGTTAAAACAGACCCATGGCTAGAGGAGCTAAAGTTGTGCTGAGAAAATACATAAGATTAATTTCAAGCATCAGCAACTTGTGGAATGCCAATTATAAAATACAATCCAAAGAATATAAAATAATTTAGCCCAAAATGTCCCATGGGGAAATTTTCCTTGGTTGTACTTGAACTGAAATATTTACTACTTAGTTAAAACTTTCTCAATATAGAAAAGTTAACATTGAACATAAAAACGCAAAAATACATAACTATTTACCATAGGAACTTGTTGTCTTGACTGGGATGAACTTGCAAGTTCAAAGTTGCCGATTTGGTTTTGACTAATCCTCTGTTCATTTATTTGTTTGTTTAACCACTGGATCACTGCAAGCGGAAAAAAAAAATTATTTGCAGCAAAAATATAAATTTTAAGTCCAGGAATTGTCTGAGGTTAATGGTAAATTCATGTACCTTGTTACTTTTGTAAGTCTTAAAATAGTGGTTTGCAACTTGTGTGTAAAATAAGGACTTAAAGACAAAGACAGATTTGACATAATATCAAAAGAGAGGAGTATATGCCACATAGTCTTAGATTAATTTTTAAAAGAACCCTACAATGTTGGCAAAACATTGTAAAGGTTAGTATAAAAAATAATCTTTCAAAAATGTAAACATGTAAAAGCTTTGTGGCTTAATATCAATGTCCAATACAGATTATTAGCCTTTAATATATCCTCTAGTGAAAATTATGGACATAAAATACTAATACGAACCTATTAGAATTTGGCATACAGTTTATTTAGTTATTGCGTAAATGCCTGGATAAAATGGTCTCGAAATCATGAAGTCTTTTCTAGATATCTGTATGTTAAAGCTTAGCTTGTTTGAAATATATGTAATCATTTCATTCTTACTACTTCATAGACATAACATATGCCTTATTTTACTGGGCCTGAAACACTTTAAAATGAAACCTATGTGTAAAAAAAAAGTTCTGTCTTACTATTTTCATTGGTCTTTAAAAGTTTTCTGCTCTCTTCCAATTTCTGAGTTGCACTTTCTAAGCTGCTGGTCAGTTTTTGATTCTGTGGATGATCACATTAACATAAATCAATACCGGCACATTTTAGATATTTCTCAATATTACAGCACACACAACACTTTGATCCCTTTTCAAAAACTTCTGACTTCAGGCAAACAGACATATAACATAATTGTATTTGGTATTTTGCAACAATAACAAACAAATACAACTATTTTCAGGTTTGAAGAATTCATTTGAGGCTTATTATTTATATGTTCCTTAGACTCCTAACTAAGCCTTTATTGTAGTTATAACTCCTCTTTGTTGATAAAGTTCAGAAAGCTAACTTGCTGAGGCAAATGCAAGGTCCCAAAGTCAAAATACCAAAAGATGCTAACCCTCTTGAAGATGCTGATAATATTTGTTCTATTTTTTTTTTACTACAGGCTGAATCCCCATAAAGGAACAATTAGCTTTTCAATTAATTCTATTCAATGCCCTCACCTTGTCCTGAAAGTCCCTGAGTTTGTCTGAATTGTGTGCCAACTCCTGTCTTAGTTTTTCTAATTCATTGTCTTTTTCCCCAAGTAGCTTTTCCTGTTCGGTAGCTATTTGGGTTCTCAGTTTTACCTGTAAAAGCAATATCAAATTCAGAAACAAAATATAATAAACTATTTTTTAGAGGTAACAGTTTGATAAAATAATTGCTCTCAATAAATGCTAATATAATTTCAAACATACTAGTGGTAAGTATACAAAATTTGTATTTTTTAAATTAATAATGTTTTATTAGGAGGGGTTACTCACCTTTGCATGATATGCTTTAACCTCTCCCTGAAGCTTCTTTATAATCTCATTGCCCTTTTTAAGCTCATCAGCCATTGCTTTGACCTTGCCTTCTAGTTTTGTCACCTCTCTTTGTTTGCTCTCTTGATCACTTTCAATATGTTTCTGTAATTGATTGAAAAAATTAATTAGACAAAAGAAGTTAAAGAAAAGATTTATTTAAAAACAGAAATTTGAAGGCACCACAAAAAAATTAAGAGTTTTAGCAATAGTTGAGCACACACTACCGCACGTTTTTAAAACTATTTCATTGCTTTTTAAAAGACATTTCATATGAATAAAAAACAAACAAGTAATAAATCTTGTTAAAAGTCTATTCCATCTTATGATAAATGAGCCAACAAAACTGCCATACTTTTAGACAATGAAATATAGAAGTATATAATTATGTTAAATGTTTTATCATAATTTAGTGTTTTTTGGCAATTGCAACTAAACAAAGACTTCGAACACATGATTCAAAAGAATGTATCAACCATTTACAAAGAACTGAAAAAAGGAGAAAATTTTGCCTAAATATAGCAGGTCATGTTTATCTATTTTAAAAGTCTTATACTTGATTAAGTTTACAATTTATTTGTTCAATATTCCAAATGGTTTCAAACAGTTCAGTGAAACATTATGAACCACCTCTTATTTTTGCTGTTTCTATAATCTACTCTGGGTACAAGGAACATCTTATACCTTTTTTTCTTTCTCTGAATTCAGCAGATCATTAGACTTTGTTAGTAGCTCAGCTTTGTCCTTTAGCTCTTGTTCTAAAACTGCCACACGTGTCATCAGTTGGTTGCACGACTTATCTCGATCAAGCCTACCACCTTCTAGTGCTATGTTTTCCTTGCGTAGATTTTGGAGCTCAGCTTTAGTGACTGAATGTTCCTCTTCTAAAGAAGACAAGCGAGATTTATAATCTCGAATTGAAGCTTCTGATTTGTACTTGCGATCTATAAGATCCTAAGAGAAAAGAAAATATGATATTAAAATAAAAGTACAACATGTTCAATGTATAATCGCATAAATATACAAGTACAACACATTAAATATTGTGTTCAAATGCAGGTATTCATTGAAAATTATCAGCTTATAATGACAAAATAGATGTAGCTTTTTGTGCTGGCAGTAATGGGTGTAGAGAACTTTATAAAGCTAAGCAAACAGATAAGCATCTAGTTAAAAAATTACAATATCACATTCTTGCCAAAAAATATTTCAAGGCTGGTCTATTGTCTAAGATAGAAAAGATCATATTTAGTTTCAAGTGAAGTCTTTTCCTCATAGAAAATTAATATGGATGAATTGAAGAAGAGAACTAGTTTAAACAAATAAAAAACTATGGCAAGATCCTCCAACATAGATCAACTTTTTTGAAAAGAGTACAGAGAATTTACTTGAAACATGCAGGCCATGAGAATATGTAAGGAGATATTGCAAAATAAGTATAGCCTATAAAATGTCTCAGTCGTTTACTGATAATTATTGTCTATCAACTTGATTCACCTTGTTAGAAGTCTCCAGTTGTTCAAGACGTGTCTCCAACTGCTTCACTAATTTGGACTGAGCCTGCTCTAGTTCCCTCCGCTCCTTTTCAAATCTAACCTGAAGACTAGACTGGAACTGTAGATAAAAAAAATGTAAAGGAAATTGCTTACCATGAACAAATCTATACCTGAAAAAAATCAAGGATATTTTATCAACTGGCACAGTTTGTATGTAAAGCTTTTCAATTAATTCTAATATCTTTAGAAAACAAAATATATATGCTTTGACATAGAAATGATAGGTATGTAATAATTTGACTAACTTGAAGAATAGAGATGTACCTTAAAAGTTTGCAAACATATTTCTATCAAATAAAATCTCTAATAAGTTTGATTTGATCTGGGTTTTCCATGTAAATATCAGATCACAGGCTTACACATTTGGTGTTCTTAGATGACCTCAGATTGAGCTTAAGTGTGAAAATATGAATGCAACTGAAAAAAAAAAATAATAAAGAATAATACTAATCTAGATCAACTAGTTTCCAAATTACGCTTATTGTATCCAGACAATAACTGACAAAAACAAAAAAGAATATGGTTTACTTGAATATTTTTTTCTCTTTCAAGAGCCAATTCCTCTTTATGCTTGGAGGATACATCTGTTACCCTTGAGGACCACTCCAGCTTGAGGGAATCCAACTCGGCAGATTTATTGGCCAGGTGCTGAAATACAAAACAATTCAAATTATAGATACATAAACAATGATACAGTAAAATTTTGCTTAAAAATGCATGATCAAAGGACAACAAAAAAAACCTAAGAAACTTGAGTGATCAGTAGCAAACAGCACAACAAGCACATAAGATATTAGATACAGAACAAAACGCTAAATAACTAAAATAAAATAAACGTAAAGAAAACAAATTTCACGATTAGGCTTTGACAATGACACCATCATTCTTTACTTTAAAAAAGAATTAAAATATTTTTATTTTTAAAATATGGATAACATAGCTGCTTTGCACTGTAACTTAAATTGAAAAATCTACTTTTTATTGCCCTAAACGCAACACAAAATAAACACTGCAAACGTGTAGTAATCCACCACAAATCCAGCCCATTGACTCCCTGTTTCTTTCTCTACCACCATTGACAACTCCAACCTCCCACAATCTTCCTTCTATGCATCTAGCTCTTGGTCTATTTTCACATCAAAGCTGCTTATAATGCACTGCAAGGCAGTGGAACAGCCAAGTCCATTCTTTCTACAGTGCCATGATCATCATAGATCTAGGTCAAAGCAATAATACAGTTAAGTTTTTCTTCTTGCATTACCCTCTCACCAAATTGATACATTTAGTTAAAGAAGTTAAATTTATCTTGCTATCATGGTAAATATTGAAACAAAAAGAAATAAGAAAAAAAGAGATAGAGATAAATGACATATATAAAAGACTGATCTACTCAAGGTCCAGAACCTGTACATATATGCCTCACACCAAACAGCTCATTAAAAAGGTGATTCAACCCGCTAAAAATGAGTTAGATTTGAAAAAAAAAAAAGCTCATATCACTTTGTCAGTGGCCTTTGCGTCCACACAATGGCGGAACTGACATGAGAAAGGAAAGGTGGGTAGTTACAAATAGACCTCAAACACCATTTGAGGACCGTCACTCTGGTTAAGAAAGACAACAAAAAATCTTGTCATTACTGAGTTTTACTGTCTTAACTTTATTGTTAGAACACAAAAAAAAATAAAAAAAATTGTTAACATAAAATTCCTTAAATTTTAGATTTAAATGAGTACACAACTAAATATTTCCTACTTACTTCCTTTGTTTCCTGTAACTGTCTATTAAGATCAGATGAGGTATGTTCATATTTGTGCTGAATTAAGCTGTTTGTCTCCTGAAAAAAAATTATAAAAAGGCGATTAAAAGTGTGATTTCCATATTGAACCATTCACTCTAATTTTCCCTATCCAAACATCCCTTTCATGTATGGGCAATACGTGAACTTGTGTAAATTAGAGGATCATGTAAATTAAGTGTTATTAATTTTAACAATAACAACATTAGGTACCTTCATTTGCTTGAGGCAGTCAGCCAAATGAGACTTGATGTCTGCATCAGAGCCTGGAAGGAACTTGAGAGACAAGTGGTTCAAATGTCTGAATGGGTTGGTCTCCACTATGTTGAATATATGAGGGGCCTCTCCACCCAGCAATGAGCTGCCACTACTCACAAATTCAATAATAAACCTAAAAAGAAAGAGAGAGAATTTATACCATTCATAAAATTTCTGAAAGTGGGTATGCCATAGCAAATATTACACATGATGCCGAAAATGTAGGGAGATCAATAAACTTTTTTTTACTAAAAAGTTGTATACTAAAAGTGTTTTTTTTATATACATGCAACACTCTTTTGTTTTACATAGAATACTTTTTTTTTACGATCAAGCAATGAATATTTTCAATGTTACTTCAACTTTTCATCATTCTTGTGTATGCAACTTTACTGTAAAAGAAGTAGGCCTAGGTCTAAGTTATTCCTAAGACTGGCGAATCATACACCTTTTCACTTTTTTTAGGCATATCTCAAGTTATAAATAATATACATGTATATCTATCAGGGCCCTGCACTGGTTTTCTGGTCCTATATTTCTTTAAAAAACATAGGTAAGCAAAACCAACAAATCACTATTTTAATTGTGTAGAAAACTACATTAAAATACATGTTTGAAATCTGAAAGTAATCATGTAACACCTTGAAAAGGTATAGCCTCCCATCTTTAGGATTCAATAAAAAGTGGCATGGAATTAAAAAACTAAAACATTTTCTAATATTTAATTATTTCAAAATTTACTTGGGATTATCTTTGTTGCTTTCTTTGATACACATCTCTAGAAGATCCACAAACTTTTGTGGAAAGGATGTAAAGTCTACCAGAAGTCCTTGTTGCATCTTTAAACTGAAACCACACAGAAGAAAAACAATAACAAAAAGTTACTATTCAAACTACCTTACGGCAAGGGGCTATGAGATCTTAGTGCAAAGAATGTTTAATGTATGTTTAAAAGTGTACAATTGAAAATAAGAACCCAGAGCATGATAGTTAGAGTAAGGCATGCCTAAAATAGGGATACAAGAATAAGCCTTTTTAAAGACTTACTGAAATACTTAGTTCTAGAGATTAAAGCCTAATTTTAATATTGACATTGTAAATAAATGCATTACAAAAGGACAATTAAATGAATTTACAAGAATAAAAGAAAACAAACAATGACCATGATAATCAAAATATCGAAATCATAAAAATAAAGAATAAGATCAACTAAGATCTTACATTATAAATGTATATATAAATAAAGAAATGATTAAAATTTTTTTTTTCAAACTTACCTTTGAAAATCATCTTCTGCTAACCTCAGAGTGTAAAGGAAGAACAGATCATGGTCGTCTGTAAGTTTGACAACAAGCTCCTGCAAATAATACACACACACACACACACATATTGTGTAGAATAAAAATACTGCACTCATACAAGATGTAACAATATCTTGAAAAGCAAAAACACACAGACAAACAGTTTTTAGAAATAGTTTTTACACAAAATACATCTTAACCCATTAAGCTTGGCATGCATGTTGACTGCCTCGCTGTGAAAGAACTACTGGTTTTGTTTGCGTCTACTTCACTGACTTAGCACCTTCCAACTGGGCCTGCTGGGTGCAGAGTAACTGGGTGAAGGCCTTAATTCATCTTTCATTCGTCCTTTTCCTATCATGCAATAAACTCGTGAATAGGTATACATGCTCTTAAAATGTCAACCAATGAAATCAATGAATAGATTGGAGGATTCTCAACCTCCCAGTCACATCACTGATGATAGCCTGAATTTCTAAGAAAGGAAAGGGCTGAGGAAGGAGCAAGATACCTCCACATAGATCTTGGGTAACCTGGCGCTGTTTACTCCTCGTGTATAAAGACAGTTGGACCAGTGATGTATGGGAAGATGGTGATGAAAGCCATAAAGCAAAAACACACAGATAAACAGTTTGTAGAAATAGTTTTTACACTAAATACATCTTAACCCATTAAGCTTGGCATGCATGTTGACTGCCTCGCTGTGAAAGAACTACATGTACTGGTTTTGTTTAAGGCTACTTCACTGACTTAGCACCTTCCAACTGGGCCTGCTGGGTGCAGAGTAACTGGGTGAAGGCCTTAATTCATCTTTCATTCGTCCTTTTCCTATCATGCAATAAACTCGTGAATAGGTATACATGCTCTTAAAATGTCAACCAATGAAATCAATGAATAGATTGGAGGATTCTCAACCTCCCAGTCACATCACTGATGATAGCCTGAATTTCTAAGAAAGGAAAGGGCTGAGGAAGGAGCAAGATACCTCCACATAGATCTTGGGTAACCTGGCGCTGTTTACTCCTCGTGTATAAAGACAGTTGGACCAGTGATGTATGGGAAGATGGTGATGAAAGCCATGCTTTGACTGATTCACATAGAAGTGTTAAACGTTGCCTCACAAGACACAGAGACAGACAGACAAACACACACACATACACTGAAACAGGCGCTAGCCACTGACATTGTATGTTGAACCGTGAGCTTGTAATTGCAATCGGCTCACTTTTACACTGTACTGAATTTATTTGGATAGTAGGCCAACACATGCTGTAACTGCCGGTGCTTTGCTTGACAATCTTTGATCATTACCGCCTCAAGATAGCTCCGTCTGTCGTGGCCTGCGTTGACAAGCATATGGTGCAATTATCGGCAGATCTGGTCTGATATTTTTCTAGAAATTCATGGGATGTAGATCTAATTAAATTTAAATATTATTAGCGTTGGCTTAGAAGGAGTGTAAGGATAGCTCAGTCTCTAGTGCTAGAGACTGAGAAGCAGGAGGTCAAACGTTCAAGTCTTTGGTGCAGCCACTCTTTTTTCACCCATCCCCTTTTTCCCGCCCATCACTGTACTGTAGCAAACCTATGGGAGTGTGACATAACATTAATTTGAAGATTGCATTTTTAGCAAGATAAGGCGCCAAATATCTCTAGCATAAGTGCTCTGAATTGACGAGTAGGAGCTCAAATGTTCGATTCTCAGCCATTTCCATTTCTGTAAATTGTAGAACTTTCAATTGAGACACACAAGAGGAATGTTGTTTCATGCAAAAAAGAATTCGAAATGAAACATACCACACCCACAGATATTTATAATTAAATTAATTTAAATGTGATCACTTGTAGGAAAGAAAGTAATAACTGGCATCTCCTATTTTCCTCTCACTCGATTAGTAATAAACGACTATTAAAAAGTAGAAACAAACAAGATAGTGAAATCAACCAACTTCCTAGCAATAGAAATATATAGTTTTAAGAATTTATAACTAGAATGAAAAAAAATATCTGCTATATCAGTGCAACACTGAGCATCAGTTAACCAGCTGAACAGTATTGCCACACCCCATTTATTCACACCCAGTCAACCATGCCAGATTCATTCATTTCATTGGTTGACATTTTAAGAGCCTGCATACCTATTCACTTATCTTGTTTAGAAAAACTGTTTGGTCTCAGTTACCCTTTTTTTATGTTTTGAAGTTTCAAATTGTGCAATTTTTGTTTTTGTTTGTTTAGAATTCAACTAAAAATGACAAATTTTCACAATCTTGACACTGAATACAACTTATATTCTAAAACAAGCCTGTACTCATTACGATGTAACATATCAAAAGCAATTAATGTATATTTCTAAAGTAAATCTAAAATATAAAGAACATAGATTTACATTATGATAGCTTTGTTGAATATGTTATGCCTCTAGATCACTGATGTTAGAATTTTTTTTTTTCTGCTCAGATGAAAAGAAGAAATTTATATAACCACTTTTGAATCTATACAAACTTTTAATGCTGCCTGCATTGAGATGTTGCTTTTGTATCCTAGTTTCTATGTGAGGAGCTAAAATAGAAAAAAAAAAATCTCATTTAAAGCCCAAAAGGCCTGGAATCACACCTTTAATTCTATATAAAAACTGATATTCTGCCACTCACCTTTTTTGAATCGTGTTTGTTACTCTGGAGTTGCATCTGTAACTGGACAACATTTTTTCTGAAAATAATAGAAACAACTGACAATTTAGACTTTACCAACTAAGCAAAGTTCACATTGCTTACAGATTCTGGTACTTGAGCATCATATCAATTCTCATTTTATTGTTAACAGCATTGCTCCTGACTCTTTATCACTCTAAACCTTTTCTTCTATTCTCTCAGAAAAAAACAACAAACGACAGATCTATACATTGTACAAATCATGTCCAGCGTGTGACACTTTTTGAAATACTTATTATAAATATTATTTCTCAGTAAAAAAGTGTACTTAATCTAATGAAATTTAATTTGCCGTTTAACTCATATCTTAAAACTTTACTTACCTTTCCTCTCTATCTGAGGATTTGCTTAAAAGCAAAACCTTTTTGCAAAAAATATCCTCCATTTTTATTTACGCTACTTGGAATCTCCTTCAAAAGTAGTATTTGGTCCTCATTTTTTTTTCTTATTCCATGTGTAAGCACATAGAGATTTATTCGCGTGAAAAAGTATGGCCCAAACTGTCTGTTTGTTTAGCAACTCGTGCTTGAATTATTGGTGTCACTGTAAGGCACACAAAAAAAAAAATTAGACATTGAACTCTGCAAAGTACCTACTCGTTAAATTAGGTGGCATCCATAATTTCTCTTTTGACATAGCAAGGATATAAAACATATCTTTCATACAACAAGTACCACCTCTCACAAGAAAAAAGATGCTGATGACTGAATTAACAGCATAACTAAGAATACATTTTCATCCAATGTCTAAAATTAGGCTACTTAAAATAAAATGTATTTCATTCTAGAATTTATTTATAGGCCTCATGGAAATTTGCATCTTTTTTTCATTATTTTATTGTTTGCTTAGGACTATCACCATATGTATTTTTTTTGGGTTCAAATAAAAAATTATATATGGTTAGGCTGCCGAAGAAAGTCATAATTGAACTCTCTCCTAGTAAAACATTTCCTAGTTTCAAGAAAAATAAAGTGTGTGAAATAACATTACAGTGGAACACGTTTAAACCGAATACCATATGCAGTCAACGATGGATCTAATGATTCAGTCAGTGACTTGCATGTATCAATGGTGTTGGTTGCTATCTGCACCTAGGACATGTCTAAGGATGAACCTTAAAAAGATTTATTATAAAAATGCGGTGATAGTTGTTCCTTACCGTATCATGGTAAAATAAATTGAAGTGTGACAATACTTGTAGTGTTGGAAACGGCATTTACAAGTAATTATATAGGAAGTGTCAAACTTGAAATTTCCTAAATAATAATGACTTCCTTATAAAACTCCTTAGTATCACAAAGCCCACACTTTCCCTTGATTTAAGTTGCTTTCCTTTCTTTCTTTTTTTATGTTACAAAATGAAATTTGAAAGAGTATGTAAAAGAACTTAACATGTCAGATTTCAATCTTCAGAGGATTTATCTTTGATATTCAGTTTCTGGCAATTAAGTAACTAGATCACTCAGCGTTCATTTTCATGAAGCTAGAAAACCTTTTACTAAAATGTCTATTTATTTTTCGTTGTTTCCAGGGGCCGTATTCATGTGAAGGCCTAGGCCTAAAAACCAGACGAAACTTATGTCTGAAGTTCAAATTTAGTCTCCGACCTATTCATGGGAATTTCCTAGTACTAAATTTTGACGCAAGTTTACACCTGCTCCGAGGCAGGACTAAGGGGTAGAATTTGGTCGCAAGTGCATCTAAAGCCTATTAAAAATCAATTATGATGACTTCTGTGTTGTTTTAATAATATTTTAGTTGTTTTCTAGTTTAATTTTACCATTTTGCCACACCTAATAGGACAATCACGCATTTTTGAGATTTTTCATAATTTAGATCTACATTAAGAAAGTAGGTCAAATGAAATGTTCCATCCAGTAGTTCATAAGATTTTAGAAAATGATTATAGACTTGAGTTTTGGTACTTAATTTTTATAATTTATTTGCGTGAAAAAAAAGCCGGCGGAAAATTTCAAACAATGGTAATTCTCCGCCTGTTGGAAATGTCTTGCTCAGTCAAACGGGCAGCGTGAAATGAAAAAGCCCGGCGGAAAATAAACAAATTTGGCTATTCTCCGCCCGGCGGAAAATAGACACAGCCTGTGAAATAACATTACTTCCATACAAAGAGTTTCTGGGTACTCCTTTGATCGCCCACAGGCTAGGGACCACAAAACTCAAGAAGTGCCTCTAGATTAATATATAATCTCCTCTCGTCTAGATGTATTGAACTTCTCTATGATCTAGATATATATAGACAGATCGTCTCGTCTAGAGCTAGTATCAAAGTCTAAAGACAGAAATTGAAAGCATCAGGAATCTTACCAATTTATAATATTTTCAATCTACCTCTAAGTATGCAATATTAGATCAGTGGGTAGATCTAAAAACTTTATGTGTTTTTCTCAATAAAATTAATTTTTGGAAAACCTTAACAAATCGAGTTTGTTGTGATTGGATTCATTGGAATCTCTGTTTTGATATTACCCGCTTCCGGGTCCAAAAACAGCCAGGTTTTGGGCAGATCGACGATAAAAAATGTAATTTCTATTCTATTTCACAGAAAACGTTGAAATCAATGCTAATAAGAAAAAAAACACCAAACAACGATGTTTTATGCAAACTGTTTCAAAATATAATAATGCGTCAGTTGATTCAGACCGAAGGTATTATAATCGTAGTCATTTTGACTTTTTTTCGCCAAATAGATTAATTGTATAGGATTGTGATTTCCTAACAATATTTACCATCCTGGTAGGAGTAAAGAATTATTTTAGCGACAAGAGACCGATAGACCGTCGCCGTAGCTCCTTGCAGGCCGAAGTGCGCATCTTACTACATTTTACTAAACTGAACGTATCACAAAGCATTTAGAGAAATCTATAAAAAAAAAAAATTGAAAATTCTAAAGCAGATTTTGAGATTAGCTGTGGCAATGCAGGATCTAAGCTTAATATAACTGAGTCTAGCGCAGTGCCAGACTCAAGAAAAGCCAAGCACTAGAGCAGACAACTGACAAGAAGGCTTACTCAAGCAGCAACTGCAATTTATAACTTAGAAGCACAGTGACTGAGTGAGTTCTACTGTTTACTTGTAGATTAGACCTATGGAAAAGAAGGTAGCAGCTGCTACCAATCTCATCTAGATATAATGCTAGATCTAGATCTAGCTTACTGCCAGTATAGCTGATAGACTACACTGAAAGTTGACATCGTTATTTTTCCTGCTTCTGTTAGAAATTGACAGCCTAGATCGAGATCTAGAATCTAGGCCTATAGGCCTTAGATTCTAGATCTCTAGACGTAGAAAATGAGATCCATGGCCTACTAATTGACTTGAATAATCCAGAGGTAAAATTAAAATTCTGGCACTACTTTAATTAAAAGTGTTATAGTCCCTAGCCTGTGGGCTATAATAGTATCAAATGGGCGAGTGAGGGATTCAATTTCAAATTCATAAAGATGGTGAATTCGATCCGAGTACTGTGGACTTAGCCTAAGAAATTTTCTTTTAGACTATTTAAGCATACCTTACCATGTTTTTTTTTATAATCATGAAAAATACTTTTGGCCTAGCCTATTTATCAAAACAAATGGTTTTACAATTTGCATGCAAACAAAGTATTTTATACTGTATGCTTAGGCCTAATCAAACAGTTATAATACATGTAATCATGTATGCCAGTAACATTTTGTTCAGTTTTTTTTATCAAGTAAACCAAACACAGCTGTGAAGTGCTCAGGAACTGAGACTTATAATAACACATTAGATCTAGTATGAATCTATGATTCACACCAGTCAGTCCGTCAGAGTTCCTTCTCTTCCCAGAGTTGGATGCCATGGTCTTCTTATCTTTCTCGTTCAAGCGCAATCTTGCAGCACTCGTAACTCGATGATTTTCATTCCTGTCGAATTATGAAGTTTCCACTGTATATTTAATAATTTACACCACATGTTGTAAATTGTATCATACACACAGGATATTTGTCCAACTTTTGCCTTTGGTGGTGGTTGGGGGCGCGGTGGCCCTGGGGTAGAACATCGGCTTCCGACGCAAAAGGCCTGGATTCGAGCCCTGGCAATTGCACTCCCTACTGGTTGGGTCAGTGTCAGGTGTCAGTTGAATGTGATCGGCTGAGACAGGAGTCATGGTATCTCTGCCCTGTCTCGTGTGGCAGTACACAAAATTGTCAGACGTCAGTATTGATGCCCGTCCACAATATAGCCTATACAGTGCTAATGCTGGACATTGCATCAACTCAACTCACCTCGCCTTTGTTGGTACCATAGAGCCTAGATGTTTTCTTTGAAATTTGACTTGTCTGGATTGAGTATAGCCTACTCTGTTGTGTGGCATGGACCTCTAGAGTGTCTTCTGCACCCTTGATATACTGATTGGGAGCTGAGGGAAAAAAATCCAACTTTGTGGCCCCATTGGAGCAACAAAATGCTTTTGTTTCACCTTTCAATTCTAATGCTTGACAGTGAACACATCTTTGGTCAAGGGGTCCTATGTTTATTACATTTTGGAAATAATTAATGTTGTAGAATAAGGCTAATCGTTGATCTATTATCGGTAGAGGCGGTGCGGCTGGGCCATTATCAATCGTAATTAATGAGCATGACTACATTGAGAGTCATTCGGTATCGGGAACGAAAATGAGCATTATATCCCAAAAAGGATAGGAACAAAATATTATGTCTATATTTAGATCTACAAGTACATCCAGATAGGCCTAGTAGGTTATATCCTTGCCAGGCCTAGTACGTTATAAATATCCTTGCCAATCTAAGGGTTAACTATTTCGGAAAAGTCTCACAAAAATAAAAAAATAAAAGAATTTAAAACGTTCAAATTCAATAAAAAAAAACTTCCATTTACGTTACAATCCATACATGTGTGAACATTTTTTTACTTTTTACTGTAAAACACACCTCTAACTATTCAATAGATTTCCGACCATAAGTCGCGGTGAAAATAAGATGGATTGATAATTATGGTTGATAACATTGATCAATTGAAAATTGATTAGGCGTTTGATGTTATTAGTTTTAAGACTCTAAAATTCTCTGGCCCGTTTGTAATTTTACTGTAAAATTTGGGATTTTAGGGTGGAGAGGTTTGGATTTGATCGCATGTCTAAGTTTGAGAAGAAAACAAATATATATATATAGATAATGAACGGACTAACAAAATGGCTCAACATAGGGAATATGACGAAGCACTGAAAGCAGAAGCAGTGAAGAAGGCTACAAAACTTGGCATTAGAACGATGGAATGATTATTGTAATTGTTTTATTTTGTTTCATCTTAGAATTATTTGGTAAAGTTGTATAAAACTTAATATTTTTTAAGTTTCTTCTACCTCCCAATGTTGTTTTTGCAATTTTAAGCAGATTGACCTAATATTTATAATATATAAATATTTTATATATAACATATAATTTATGTGAAAAGAAAAGTTGTTTGTGTTACTGATTATCATCAGGTCGAAAAAAAAATTATCACATTTTAAGTTTTAAAACTCAACTCTGTAAACCATCAATGAGCTAGCAGATCTATGGCATTATATTATTTTGTGTGTGTTTGTTACATTATCATTAAATTATTAATTTCTGCTTTTATTTTTTTTTACTTTAAACAAATTGTCATATTTTGATTTTAAAATCACTGGGAAATAAGTTATGAACTATGAATAAATTGATGTGTTGACATATCTGATATATGCCATCTGCTACACTTAAAAAAAACAACCTACACAATTATGCCTTGAAGTCAGAAATTGGATTTATCATTCTGTCCTGCGGTTTAAAAAAAAAAATTATAATGATGATAATAATAATAATCCATGCCTTTGATTTCTCATTCAAACAGGTTTGGAGCATTGAAATATCATTTGCCATTTTAAGCCAAGCAACTGCAAAGTGCAAGAATGATACCAAGAACTAGCATAGAGGAAGCTAATAGGCATCTCCAGCAATTACATGAGAGAGTTCACCATCTGGAAATCACAGTTAACGAGCAGAATGAAAATCTATTAGAAAAGGACAAGATATTGCACATCAGGGTATCTGAACTTGCAACTGCAAAGGACAAAGAAATTGAGGGCTTGGCTAATAAACTGCTTGCATCTGAGCGTACAGTTTCAGTTCTTCAAGAAGAGCTTGAACGTAAAAATCAACAAATAGTAGCCCTGCAGCACAGTCACTCTAAGCTGAGACGTCTTTTAAACTTTCAGGATGACATAAAAGATTTATTAAAAACAATGGAAGATGCAGAGGAGAACTTGGCTTTAGATGAAGGGGACACTGATGGACTGCTCTCATTTTATCAAAGATCAAACGATTCAGCAGCTTACACTCTCAATGGACCAAGCAAGAAGGTTAGAAAAAAGAAGTTTCTTAGAAATGTTGACAGCTATGCCTCTAATGCAGCAGCAGCTGACAATGGCACACCTAGCGATGGGGAGATTAATTCTAACCTCGGGGGAAAAGAATTTTATTTATGATACAATTATAACAATGTACAGATTTCACATTCTCCACAGCTGTCAGTTCTGTTTGTTGTTGTTTTTCCTGAATAATTTTGTAGGATAGTATTATCATATTTTTCAGCCAAAGCAATTTATTGCACTCGCATCTATTGTGAAAATATATATGTGCACTTAATTAAGCAGAACAGAAAGAGTGGTTGAGTACACACTATCATATGTGAGTTAAGAATTTATTTGAGTAATTGTAAATACTTTGAAGCATCTGTAAACTGAGATTAAACTGTTATATTTTGATGAAAAACCTGGCCTTGTTCAAAAAGCAAGAATGTGTCATTTGATTTTAAAAGAATTGATTTAAAAAAAAAAACTGGTGACATTTTTGCCTGACACAAAAGTCCCAACCTTAATACATTGTATCTAGAGCATAACATTTAGTTTGAAACTTTCCACTCAAGAAAACAACAAAACTCTGCCCATATAGATGTGGTTTAAAAAAAAACTATGTAGTTTTTCCATGAGTTTGACTCCTTTTATGCATTCCAATAAATGTTAATCATTATTACCATCTTCTTTTACTGCAGTATATTTGCACCTGGCTCTCACTGAATCAGTCGAACATAATGATGTTATAACATAGCCAGGCAGATTTTCAGTATATTGATATTTATTAAGTTTTGATTTTTAGAGAGAGAAAAATTGGCAATGGTTATGAAATTTCTATTTCATTATCGTTTCCCAAAATTTCTCTTTGTTACTTTTTGCTTTTCTAAATTTAGTTGAGGATAATGCCTTTTAATTACAATGTGTTACTGTAAGGTTAACAGATTCTACCCTGGACATACAGGGTCATGATCCAGTTATGGTCTGGCTGTGCTTAGGCTGCCTGACCAACCAGCCAGCTTTTTCAAGGACTAGATTTACATCAGATGTCAATTACTAAATTTCTAGCTCTACAGATTCTAATTCAGAATTTCAATGATCTGGGTCATTGTCTGAGAAACACTCACCATCCTTACTGTCAGGATCCATTACAATTTCTCCCTTGAATTTCTCTGCTGTGTAGAAGTGATTTTTAAGGTTGCTCACACCTCACTTGAAAAATCGATTTAAAATTGAGAAACTACCATTGTAGTTCAGTTCCTCATGGGTATGCCATTTGTTTATATCATGTGACATCCCACTGGTCGTTCTTTCAAGAAACAAAAGTGTTACGAGTCTAAATTTAACAGTGACATCAAATACGAGTATTCTCGTACTTGTGCCAGGATGCAGCAGTCCTGGATCCGAGATAGTTGACTACGGGCCTTTGAAACAAACCTAGCAAAATGAGATATCTCTGGCTCTGGGTAGAATCTGTAAAAGAAAAATGTCTCTTAAAAATATATCGCTAATCAAATTATATATCTTTTCAGCTTTGCATTTTTTATGCATTGAAACCATGTCATCTTCTGAAAACGATATCATGCAGATGTCCTTAGATTTAGCTTCAACATTTCCTTTACATTATAGATGTTCAGGGAAACGAGAAAGGAGGTTATTAGAAACATTTAATTATTAAACACGATTGTGACATGTGAATTTTCACATAATATATCACTAATGAACGATCTCAATGTTGAATAACACTTCTTTTATATAATATGTACATTAAAATTCTATTAATCTCAATCTAGTCATGCAATAAAATGAAAATGCTAATTAACAAAAAAAATGTTTAAAATGAAAATGTAATGAAACTTATAAGTGAAAATTCCCTGATTTATTATTTGCTGTTTTGGTTTTATTTTAAATTAGTTTTATTGCCTGCAGTCTGTAGAACAACTGTACAGTTGTCTACTGTATCAAATGAATGTTAATACAATTGTTATCATAATAAATGTACAGATGTTTTACTGCTTTAGAGATATTATGAACTCAATTTCTACTTTATATTTAAAATACATGAGACACCTGAAAGAACAGTTTCATGTCCCAATTAATATGCAGCCTCCTTTCGAGTATGGGTGTGCTTTTTTAATTATGTGAACAATCAGCAGTGTTGAAACATTAATGCTCAAGTACCTTGTTAAAATATGAAAAAAAGGTGTGTTTTTTTTTTTCCTCCATTCCAAATTCAATGTGCAATAACATGCTGACTGCAATTTACATTCTACACCTGGGTTTATCTTTTTATCTCAACTTCCAAATGAGTTGATCCCTGACAACCAATTGTTCACCCTGGATTTTCATTGTGATACTGTGTTTGTATAATTTATTTTGCAATTACATGACTTTCTTAAATTTTAGTATGAATTGTTGCAAGGTGTTGTAGCAATACCAAAGGTGTGATTTAGTTTTTAGTTATTAACTTTATAACAGCACAGTGACTTTTTAAGTTCAAACTTTCCAGTCTTGATTCAGTTATCAGCTAAGTTTACTTCCACTTTTGTACATTTTGGTTTGCATAAAAAATGGAAAACAAATTGTTTTATGAGCTAATAATTAGTCTTTCTTCAATCAGTAAAATGCTCTTTGTATTGGGATAGAGGTACATTTCCATGCAACATCTAAGTGGCCTTTTTTTTCAATGACACAATGAAAGAAATTACTCCAGTGACAATTTTTTGTTCTCTTAATTACGGTACTTGTGTATACAAGTGATGACCCTGCTGCATCAGTTACTAAACAACCTTCATAGATAGATGATTGCATCTGTTAGGCCCAAATTTAATAACTGTAACTGATTTTGTTATCAAAGTTAGTTTCTTCCTTTATATATATATTTTTCTCTTTTTTTTTTTTTACATTGTGTATATAAAGGCTAAAAGCAGTTTGGTCTTTTTAGAAAGAATGTTGACTATGGTTGTCTTCAGAGTTCTCCTATAATCATCCTGTATTTATTAACTGTATACTGTGAGTCAGAAAAGATTACCTTTCTTAAATGGTATTGGAAGAGAATTTTGCTATTTAATTGTATGTTCAGACACATTTATTATGTTGATCAATAAAATGTCTGTAATATAAAAGCATTTCATACAGAATTCCATGTCAAAAATTCCATTACGTCATCTGCATTTAAAACTCTGAACTCTACTTCATCAACTGTGTACTTTTTACCTGTGCAAACATGTCTTGTGAACTCCCTCTGTTTCATTTTTGCTTCAAATTCTACTCCATTTTTATTAGTTATAGCATAAATCGTCAAGTGGGTTGCATCTCTTTTAGTAGTAATTATTATTCGTATCTCTAACCCTTATAGTTATAGTGGAATTTAGTTCAACAACAGTACCAGTTGGTAAAAAAATTCTTCAAAATACCTTTGTCGTATAGTTCAGCTTGAATATTGCTTCTAATATTACTATGTAGCCAGTTATCTTAGACTTGGCCTTTTGCATGTGTCTTTGCTACACTTGCTCGAGCAGATTTAAGTTATGAAAACTACAATAGTCACCAGTGTGCACAAATAATCTATTTCTAATGTGGGCTACTTTTAAAAATGTGCTATGTTGAAACATTGTTATGGGAAATGGCTTGGAGACTGGACAACATTCACAAGTTTTTTTAGGTTACTGGTAGTCCTTAGGCAAATTTTGGTTGCTCCAATACTGTACATAGAATGACAGTAGCGATTTAGAGATAGGTTCTAAATCTGTGTAAAAGGATCTATCTACCTAAAAAAAAAAAAAAAGGTTTGTTTCAAAGCATCCCATCCACTATGCCATGAAATTATTCCATACAATTGTAATTTGCTGTAATTTTTTTCATTCACAATGCCAATAATGGCACCACAGTCTATCGATGTGCAATAAATCTCGTGCACAATGAGAAAATCAAACAAATCTGGCTGGATCATTGAATATTTGGTGCTCACAATGAACGGAGAATGTGAATATATCTATTGTTTTAGATTTTTTTTTTCATTGCATGTATGTTATTATTATTTTTTTTTTTTTTTAAATTGCATGTGACAAAAATTATTGATTTTTATCACCATTTTATAAATATACATGTCTCCTACTCTAGCCACATCTATATTTTGTGTGGTTTTGAGTTGGAGAATGAGAGAGGGAGACTGTTAATTTGATTTGTTTTGGGTATGAGCACTCAATTATTGCATGTCTGCTTCCTATTTTTTTAATTCACCTAGTCAAAGTCCATTTTTTTATTTTTTTTTATAATATGCCTTGCATTTATTTACCCTGATAAAGTTGTTATTGTATTGTCATTCTTTTCATTCCTTCAATAACCAGGTAGCTTTTGAAAGCATTAAATTAAAGTGCAATATGTAAATACATGGGTACAGATTTAATTTATCCTGTGACGAGTTTGATGTTTGATTTTTTCTCAACTTAGTGTCATGGACACAATCCAAAATTCAATTGTTTGACTTTTAGTCTTGAGAAGTGAAAAATGTTCGAGTTTTTTTTATTTGATATTTTTTATTTGTTTGTTCTTTAAACCTTTGCAAAAGCCTTTTTTTAAGGCGTATTTTATGTTTATTTAGGTGAGTTTCATATTGGTTTCCTGGCTCTAATTTGTCGTATGCAATGATACCTTTTTAATTTCTTTTTACATCTCTGAGGTATAAGATTTGGCAGTTCAGCCCTGTAGTTCTACAAGTGTTTACCCGCATTGCCTATGTGTTTCAGCTCCTAGAATTCTTAGAAGTTAGTGTTGCAACTTATAACAGTACAATAGCCTTGTTGCTGACGTTGGATATTAAGAAAAGAACGTACAACCTCTAGTTCAACAATCAAAAGCATTTTGAAGGTATTTGCAGTGGGTTTTTTTCTTTTAATAAACATGTGTAATATTATTTCCAATTTTGTTGGTCTATAATAATTGATATATTTTTTAATTTCTTGAATTTCCACACTTATTTTAACATTACTAATATTATTGCAACACTAATAAAGCTTGATGCAAGCTGTTTTAGACCTAAAGCAAAGTTTATGACTTCAAGTTACATATCTCTCTGTTACATGGTACTCTCAAATATAATCCTTTCTCTTGTATGCAGTTTGATGCTCCAATTGATACTGCTATCCGATGAAACAATTGTATTTATCTATTGCAAAGGATTTATTATTAGACTCCATATGGACATTTGTTATTTATTGTTTTGCATGTTGTAGAGTAATTTTGTTAACCGTTCGCTCTTGCTGGGATTTAATTTTGCGATGCATGTAACATTAATTGTGGAAGAAGTTGATTTTGTAATTATCAAAGCTGGTGATTATGCTCTTTCTTGAAACTGTGATGCAGTCTATTATTTACAGTGGAAATATAATAATTCGAATTCCTTGTAAATTGATCTAAACTTCGAATCAAGAGAATTCAAATAACAAGGGGAAATTCCTGAACAGAATTTTTTTGTTTTAAGAAGGAGCAAAACATGCCTCTGGTAGCTTTCATTAACTTTCTTTTTGACTCAATAACAATTTAACACAAATTTTCAAAAATTCTGCATTATATATACTTCTGCATAACATTTGTCAACTATAACTATTTATCTTTTGGTTTTATTTGTTCTCTATATTTTGCGTAATGCAAAACTGCTTATTAATTAAACAAAACTGAAGAAATTGAGATACTGTTTGTAAAAGAAGGATGATGCATTTCATAATGTAATGCTCAAGGTATTTTTTTTCTTTATTATAAATTTCACAAAGTTCTTTTATCACATAGACACTATACAGTGGAAACCTCACAAAACGAAGTCTGAAACATGTAGTTGACAAATGTTATGCAGAAGTATATATAATGCAGAATTTTTGAAAATTTGTGTTAAATTGTTATTGAGTCAAAAAGAAAGTTAATGAAAGCTACCAGAGGCATGTTTTGCTCCTTCTTAAAACAAAAAAATTCTGCTAGAACCCCTAAGTCGGGTTCCTGTAATGTATTTCGTCAGTAGATTTTTATATTACATGTAGTTCGATATGTATTTATATTTACATTGTGCATTTTAAATCTGTAAGTGATAAGGAAATAGTATGTATGTATATGTGCGCTTGAATCAAAATGTTATTTTTTGTTCCTATTTGAATTTTTTTTTTTTGGGTGCAGGCTTAGCAGCATTAATTATAGCTGATCCACCTTGTAGTGGCATTTGTCCTAAAACCTTTCACCCATTTAATTTTGATATGGTTTTTGTCAGGTTTGTTTGTTTGTTTGCTTTTTTGTGAAAGGGGGATTGAAAGGCTTTAATTTAAGCAGATTATGTTAAGACTGTAGTGGCCAACATAAAAAAAAAGTTTTTCAAGCATCCCAGCTCATAGCTTTTGCTTTTAAAAGTATGATATAATTCCATGGATTACATATTTTAATTTTTTTTTTATTATTAAACTTAAATTTAACAGCTATGCACTGAAAGTAACATATGTTTTTTATTGGAAATAATATTATGGAGGAGGTCTCTTTTTACTCTGCTTCAAAATGAAAAAGAATTGAAAAAATAAAAAATAAAACATTTTTAATATTAGAACATTGTTTGTTTTTTTATGTGCTTTCAAAACTGCTGTTGTGGATTGTTCAGTTGAACCACAGTTTGATTTACTAAAGGAAACCTCAAGATAACCTTCTCTACAAGTTAAACATGCATTATCTTTTACCGGGTATATGAGATCCAACGTAAAGTGTAGATAATAATAAATATGTATCAAAGATATGTCTAACTTTCAAACTTAAAAAAAAAAAAAAATATAGGTTTTTGCGTTCTGCCCATTTGAATGGAGATAAGACATGTTCTTTAAGACTGAGGTGATATAACACTGTTTTGTTGTTGTTTTCATAGGAGAAAGGCTTATGGTAGGGGGATATAAATTCTTACAATTCGATTGTAGACTGCCACAGATACCATGACGCTTGGCTTAGTTTGTCACATTTTACAGGAACTAACCCAGTGATAGGAAATGATTTTTTTTTTTTTTTGTGGGACAGAATCCTGGACATTATTTTGATTTCATGCGGCTCACTCTAACACTAAGCGAAATCCCCTCTGCAAACCGACTTAATTATTAAGATTATTACTCACAATTAATAATCACCAGATACAAAGCACTGCGAGGAGACTTAATGCATATGATGCAAACTTGTACAAAATAGTGCATCTTCCCAGCCATGCAGGCTCTACTTAAAAAAAAAAAAAAAAGCGAGGGTGTTAACTGTTATTGTTAATGGTTTTTCTGTTTTGTTTTTGTTGTTTTGCTTTTGATGATTTAAAGAAAAATAATTCCTATGTCAGAAGCCTACTGTTTTGTTTTAGATTATTCTCATACATGTATAAACTTCAGTGTAAGTATAACAGCAAAATGGCATCACATCATGCTAGAACTATGAGAAAACTTATAATAGGGTCATCATTAATGAGATAATTGCCTTGTTCTTTACATTAGCACTAACAGTCTTGATATTTCCTTTTGTGAGGGAAAAGAGGTTTTGTTTTTATTCAGAACTAATTATACTCTTACGTTACTAAAGAGGAAACGGTTTAAAATAAGATAAGATAAGATGCACTTAATTGGTCCATTAAAAATCGTGATTTTTTACTGTGGTTGTGAGCATTTATATAAATACAAAAATAAATATAAAAAAAAATTATATACATGTATGAGAAAAAGGTGTATATCATAAAACATGAACTGTGCTTAAATTACAATCTAGGGGCCAAGTCTCAGAACTTATATAGACACTCTGAAATGTATGTAAATACAAATATTTGATATAAATACTCATGGGAAGAGTAAATATATGACAAGCACTATGTTAAAATTACAATGTAGGAGCCTACTCTAAAATGTATATAAATATATAACGAAAAAGTATAGATATACGACAAGCTCTGTGTTCAAATTATAATGTAGGGGCCTTCTCTAAAAATGTACATGCTATAATTTTTTATCACAAAGGCGTATGGAGTAGGGCAAAAATGAATTTTTGTACCTATCTCTGTATGTTTTTATATGTCTAAGTCTTCCTGATCTTAAATATGTTATTTGATTGAAAAGAGGATGTTTTGTGTCTTTTTTTATATCTTCAATTTTGTTAATACTTGGTTAAAGGTTGTTTTCATACTTTCTGCCTTCACACCGATGTTTTTTTTTATATTTTCTTTAGGGGCCGGTCTATTTTGGTTGTATCTGAGACGCTAGGGTTGCCACCCCAAGTTGGTAGACAAAAGGACAGGATACCTATAAATTATGGATATATTTTCTGAAGTAAATACCTTATGTTGTTTTTTTTTTTTGCATTTCTACAGTTTGTTTAAAAAAATGTAATCCATATTGTACTTGGGTATTAATGTTTGTTGATACCAATGTAAAAACTCTTATCAATAAGAAATGGGGTGTTAAATGCGCTAGAACATAATTATGCTTTTGGTTTATCCAAATGCTTGTATATTTTGTCACTGTCAGTGAGAAAGGCGTCCTCAAACCTCGATGGGCTCGGTAAGCAAATTGAAATCGATCTTGAACAACACTGTGTGTAAATTGTAATAAGTAAATGATTAACGAAGCTTCTATTTTAAAGAGAAACAATGCATGAAGAAAAAAGAAAAAATGAAACAGTGCATTAAAAAAGTGTACTAAAACGTAGCAAAACGATAAGGGGACACCCGGGTTCGAACCGGGGACCTCTCGATCTGCAGTCGAATGCTCTACCACTGAGCTATATCCCCCTCCTGTATATAGTGGACGTACAAAATATTTAATAGAAGTAAAATAAGTTCTATTTATTCTTTACTAAACATAACTATTAAATGCCGGAATATAAATTATGAAGATTTATAATGTGATGGGTTTTTTTTATAAGCAAATAATACCTCAAACCCTTGTAAATGTACATGTATTATCTACCCATCTCTATGAACTAAGTCCAACTTTTGTTATTGCCTTGACAACAGATTGAGTCCACTTCCGGTATAATTGAAGATGGCTACCTAGTGACACTCTATTGGTAAATTTAGACAACTAGATCTAGATTCTACGTCCATAGATTTCCTTTTTTTTTTCCTGAATGGAGTAAATTTATAAATTATTCACACGGGTGCAGACCTAGACATTCTTTCAATTTATGTGTTCCGGGTTTCTTTAGACCTGCTACATTTGATAGACCTAGATCTAATTTTTATATTGTACGTTAATCCTTCTTAATAAACGGCGTCATATATAATCTAATTGTACAAATAAACTGCAAGCGTGCCAGAATCTCCGACAGTTCTTTTCTAACTCCTTTATGATCAATGTGCAAACATGTAAAAGACAGGCTTATCTAAAGTCTATTTAATGGACAAGTTAATGTGTGTGTGTGTGTTGTCAACTAATTTACAGCTGTTAAGACAACAACATAGCCAATCAGCGTATGGCTTTTTCTTATAGATCTAGCCTCAAAAAATATGCCTAAAAATACAATAAACTGATAGATTAAGTTTACATGCAACAAGCTTTTTTAGTTAATTATTTGTCCCTGTTAAACTTATTTGATGCATTAAACATAACAGAATGATTTTCTTTTGATAATTCTAATCGAGTAACTTCACGTCTTCTACTGCCGCAAACTTGAGCCTAGATGTAGATCTACATCTAAACTTGCGTGTAGGCCTAGAGTTATTATTAATGAGAAACTAGAATCTATACCTTAGTTTAGCTATTACAAAGTAATTTTAAACAAAATTTATGAAATTACATGATCTATAATATATCATGTATAATAATACATCAATTCTTTTTTGTTTGTGAAGGTATAAATTAATTTAACTTCGAAGACTGTGAAAGGACTACAAATCTTAAACCATGTCTGAATCTGACAATAAAGAAGTTTCATCAGAAGGAAATAAAGAGGAAACAGAGAAAAATGTTGAGGATAACACTGCAGAAAACAAAGAGGCAGCACAAACAGAGGAAAAAGAAAAGGTATTTACTTGTAGATAAAAGTAATAAATATACATTTTTTAATAGCTTCTGTTGCCCCACTGCATCCATGAGGTCAACACATGGACGTTTTGATCCTTGCAACTTTGTTTTGCATTTACAATAGTTAAATTCACACAAGTTTGGTCATGGTTGATTAAAGTCTGTAGGCCTACATCAAAACATATCTAAAAAATATTAAGTGCAGTCTAGTGTTTAAAAAAAAAATGCTAGACAGCAACCGCTTAACCTGAACACGACTAATGAAGTTCCCAAACTGCACTCATCATAATTGAACCATAGCAGTGGCCGCAGTAAGGGTTGGTGGCTACAGTTAAACGTTTGTTGATATAGTTATGAACAGGTGTTTGTAAAGGCCAAGGAAAAGAGCAGGAAATTTTACTTTCCCTTGACTCTAAACTTTAGATTGTTTTGTTTTATGCAATTTTTAGAATGTTAAATATCTCTTTAATTGTTGTTTTATCAGGAATATTTTTAAATTTCATCTTTACAGAATCAGAACCTGAGGAAAATTATTTTTTTTTTGCTTATTTGTAAAAAAAAAAAATTACATTTCCGTGCTCCATATGTAATAATTATATGATGCAGCAAGGTGGAAGTAAAGTGAAACAAAATCAAAGGCAAAGAGAAAGCTCTTAAAGTTTCTTGAGCTTCTGGGACCATAAGTACAACATTGCGAAAGTTCGTCATAAGAATATGCAAATAAGAAGGCTTACGACAAATTGTAAGCTACCACAATGTTGTTAGGACCCCTGGTTTGTAAAGTGCTGCAAACTGGTCAAGGCTAGGTCTAATTGCTAACTGGGTAACTGGCTCTGTAATATGGTGCAAGATTTTTTAAATGATCCTTTCTTGTATGTAAAGTGTATAGTTATTTTTCAAGTACTTTCTCTAAGACATATTTGGTATGTACCTATATCGATTTGTATGTCATCTTGAACTCTTTTTTTTTTTTTTGCTTCAATTGATTCCTCTGACCTTATTTTGAATTATATGTTATGCAGGACAGCAGTCAGCCAGAAATAGATGCAAATGCCAATGCTGAAGAAGAGGTTCCTGAAGGGAAAAAGGCAGAGAAAAAAAGCAGCAAGATGAAAGCCAAACCAGGTACTGCATACAACTTGGAAGTCTGATACCCAACCAACAACAAAATTTTAATTTATTTTAGTTTACATGTTTGCATATAATTTTGCACACTAGGATCAGTTCATTTTGCAAAAAGAAAAAATTGCTTTGATTTTATGTAAAAATAATTAATTTTGTATTGTTCCAATCTTTTTTTTTTTTTTTTTTTTGTAAATGATAAGTTTATGTATATTTTCCAATGTGAACTTTGAATACCCCAGGTAAAAAAGAAAGCAGGACCAAAGAAGAAGTAGTTGAACCTATTGGAGACATACCGGAAGAAGCAGTTGCTGAAGGTGAGAGATGGCTTCATATTTGCAATATTTTTTATGATCTTTTTTTTTTCAAAGAAAATTCTTAACTGTTCAAAGAAATGGTAAAATATCAATTATCTGCTTGTAATATTTAAAATGATTCACTTCCGTAATTATTTTTCACTTGCTGCTATAGCCGCAACTTTATTTTTCTTTTTTTTTTTTTATTACTCTCTGCCCATCCAGTCCTTTATGTCATTAAACCAGTTTCTTCCTGATCTTCCTTAGCTTTAGACTCCCCTCATTACATCTTTTTATTTATTTATTTTTAGTTTTTTGATGCGTGTAAGAATTGATCTCAAAAGAACTTTCGTAATATGAAGCATCAATTTAATTGTTTTGAAGTCTGAATATTCTCTCTCATTGGGTTTTTAAGGAGGTGTGATATACACTGAATGTTCAACTTTAAGTATGGCAGGCATGTGACTTGTAGAGTATATTTCATCAGAAAGATCACACAATGAGTCGACTCTTGTATGACCTTTATTTCTTAATTGCACCACCATTTCAATGCTATGGGTCTGTACATAGTTCTACACTACTTCCAAACCCGGCACCAGACACCAGGAAAGATTAAAAGTAAAATTATCACATCATATTGATAATTAAGTCCAATTTTCTTTGCTCCACAGTTCTCCCTGAAAATGTCTTTCCTTTGTTTATGACATCTAAGACACAAGAAATTTACAACTGCAAGTGTGATGAAGATGTCACAGAGGAAAATCCCTTTAAGTTTATTCCCAAATCTGATATCTTGGAAGATATGAAGATGAGGGCAGCTGTTTGCGACTTTCATCCTTTCAAGCAACAGATACTTGTAAGTTTCGTTGTTTTAAACAAACGCTCAAGTTGTGGTTTTTTATTTGTTGTTAACTCTTTTATAACAAACATGAAAACATACAAACTCTCTCTATACATAGATGTTTCTAAAGCATTGAGACATTTTGTACTCAAAATTCATCCAACCACATTACAGGAATAGCATAATAATTATACTTCCAAATTATATCGTTCATGTAAGATGGCTTTTAATCATTGATTGTACAATTTTAATTTGATTTCATTTATTTATGAAAAACATCCAAAATTTTGTCCCAATCATTATCAAATAAGAAGCGTAAGATAAAAAAGTTAAATTCATAAAAGCAGGAAAAATATATTGTCCCTTGCTTGATAGTGAAAAGATGACCATAAATTAGTATATAGGTAAAAACTTAAATTGAGACTATTAGTCCTTTATTGTAAACTTGTGTTTATTGATGCGCTTAAGAAATAAGGTGCCAGATTAATTGAATTTTTTACATGTGTTAAAGGATTACCCAGGAGATGATGTCTTGATTGTGTATGATTATGAGTTCAAGCATGGACAAAATTTTATTGTGGCACTTACAGAGGAAGCAAAGGAAATTTTATTGAAGGTAAAATTTATTTCAAGGATGTTTGTATTAGATAATGATTTTTAAGACAATAACGTGAGGCATTTGCTTTATTTAAATCTTTACATAATATATTGATTTGAAAGTGTGGGCAATCTCTTTTAGAGCTCTCTTTCTTGTGTAAAAGGAGAGTTCAATTAAATTTTTTTATTAAGATACTGACTTTTGAAAAATTCTCTTTAATTTTGGAAATATATTTTTCTAATGATTTTATTTGCAAACAATAAGATCAAATAATAAATCAATTGTTGTCTCGTAATAAAATATATGTGTTGTTTTATGAATCAACATTTTTGTAAGTTAATTTATTGTTTTTAAATATATCTGAAACTATTTGGATATTTGTTTTTTCCCCAAGGCTTTTCAAGTCTTATTTCTTGTAATACTGCCTCTATATTTTGATGAGAAATGTGCTTTTTTCGCAGAAAAAAAATTGCAATATTGAAGATTTTTTTTAGTCATTCAAGATGATATAACAACAGGAAAGACAAGGATGCAATATGTTAACATAGTTGCCAACTAGTATGTATAATACATATTGAGTATGTCCATCCGTATCTGGTTGAAAAAAAAAAATTTTTGACAGTATCCAGTTAAAAATTGGGTGTCCCATTGATTGCTTAGTACTTGCTGCTATATTTTCGACATAACACTTGGTTAGCACAGCCCTTTACTGGACCCATTCACGTTTTTATTGTCTCATAAGTACCCCCTACGCTTAGTGGCACTGGGATCTGTCGAGTCTTTGAGCAACTTGTAGATCGTTCACTTGTGGCTCTTTTCCGTAAAACATGCGGTAAATAGTGTAACACTGTAGCGGTAATTATGTTTCCATCGCTGGTGATCTGGCCTTCTGGAAATCCCCTGGCTTTGTTTACTGGTGCTTGGTCGAGAGTTTGTTTCCAAGAATCCAGTTTTTGGACGACCAGTTAGAGTGATTTAGACTTTAAACCATTTTCGCTATCAAGCGCCGGTCCCCTCACTCTTACTCTTGCACGATCAGATAAACAATTTCATATTTTGTAGTGCTAGGCACAATCGTTGCGAATCTCTCACACAGACACACACACTCCTGATGGGCGATACATTTTTGCATAATTTACTCAAAGATGTTACACACTGTTCACGATCTTTGATTATACTATACTAGGTTGTGACTGCATACTCTTGGGTTTATTTTTGGTTGTGTTTATTTTATAAAATTTAAGCATAAACATTTACAAAGTAAAAAAATAATCTTAACACCCACTTGTGTTGGTTATTGTATGACCATCAAGAAAAATTGATTATGCAAAAAACAAAAATTACAAAAAAATTTATTCCTGGGATAAATTATTTAAATTCTCTTCACAGCTTTTATTACTCTATATGAATGCCGAATCTGTCTCCCACTGGTTTGTTTCAGTCAATGACAATGGTGTTAGTTCCTTTTGCTTTGGGCATGCTAGAAAGCTTAAATTTTTTAGCCAACTATCTGGAAAATATGATTAACTCAAAGCCTGGATATTGCTGACATGGTGTTTCTGACACTAGAGATGAAAAATAACAAGCAAAAAGAAAACACACACAAAAAAGAAAAAACCAATGCATTTATTTAATAAATGTAGTCCTTTGTGCAGTTTCTAAGTTGTGGTTAAGCCTGTGTTTAAGTCAATAATAATAGCTGAACCAATCAAGCTTGGTCATCGATTTGGTTTGTAGTGACTAATCGCGCTAAAAATCTGTATTGGCTTTCTCAAATGTTGGCAGCTATGTGTTAAGGTAATGCACATACATTTTATTGTGTCAAATTACTTTACTAATATCAGGTTTTTGCATGTGTTATACCTTGCTATCTTTGAAAGGCACCAGAGGCAGAAGAAGGGGAAGGAGGAGAGGACGGGGAAGAAGAGGAGGAAGATGATACTGTATACATGTACATCCCACCTGAACCGAAGGATTGGGTTTCACTGGGTAGCGAGAAGGAAATTGAAGAAAGCAGTGTGAAGGAGACAAGGAGAAAGGTATGGATTCACAGTATTTTCACAACATTCACAACATTTTGATGTTTAATCTCACTTAGGATTTGCAAAAGTTATGCTGATGTTTGGAATTAATTAAATTAAATGACAGTCATCTAATTTCAAAAGAGAAAGCAGATTTATTTTTTATATATATGGTCATGACATTTAGCATTCTATGAGCTGTAAAAGTTGCTAACCTTGTAAGATAAGACGGTAAAAAAATGTGACAGTGTTTTAAAAATGTCTGTCATGTCACTGAAATAATACTTATTCAATCTGAAAATTCTAACCTTGTAAACCAAACTGCCTATGTTCATTTTTAATCTGTCATGATTTTAATGCATATTAACATCACTGAATTGTGGTTGTGCAATCCTCAGCATTCAACTGAGGGCTTATTTAAACCATATTAAGTACTTTTAAAATTGTGATGTTTGTAATTATGTTTTGAATGCTTTAACGTGTTAACGGCTGTATTACTGCAAAATGAGATTCCGACAGAGAAGAGGGCATTGATTGTACATGAGTTGACTGTCATCAAATTTGAAATAGGAATTTCAAATGCAATTGAAGCGTTTATACTTTTTTTTTCAATTGTTAAAACCAGATATTTAAAGAGATTTGTTTGATGCATACCCCTTTTTTATGGACATGTGTCTCAATAAGTGCAATCCTGTATTTGAAAAATAACTTTTGTGAAAATTAAGAAAAATTGTTTCATGTTGGAAATAACCTTACAATTTAAAAAATATCTACTTTTTAGATTGGTTTTCGTTATCCAATGAAAGTGTGTCAAATTTAGTTGGTTCACAATTTGAAAGTTGTAATTTGTATTTCTTGTTAATATCAGCTGAAAGTGTCTGTGAAACGGATTCGTCGAGAGTTTGGTGCTCCTGTGCAGTTTTCTGATCGCAACGTTGGCGATGTGAAGGATGGAGCTATTGACTGCAGTTCTTATGATGATCAGAACTTTGATATTAAGCGAATTGAGTTGGACAAGGCTGTTCAGGTTTGTCAAAGACGTGCAATTATATGTCTGGCAGCCAGGAAATATTGTTCTTGTGCTTAAAATTTGAAATAAAAAAAATGTAATACTTTTTTTTTCCAAAGGATCAGAAAACAAAATATTTCCACTTTGAGAAACTCATAAAATTACTATTTAGACTTGGGTGTCAAAAGACATGTAAATCGGATACAATGTAGAAGAGAAACTTTTACCATATTTTGATAATTTTATTGCTTGATTTTGTGCATTTTTATAATTATTTGTACCCAGGGCACAAAAATCATTAGCGTGAACAAGTAGATTTTGTTTTTGGAAAGTTAATAAATATTGAATTTTCAGTTTTCTCAACCAGCAAACTTTACTTGGGGAGTTAAGAAAAAGATCAAGCACCAGTTGACATTTCTTATTATTTTTGTTACATCAAATTTCAATATTATATAGATTCTTTAAGCCTTGTTGAAATTTATTCATATGACTTCTTCACAACGTATGCAATGAAATTCAAGATTTAACTTTCTGTTATTAGGCTATCTCAGAGCAAGTGACTGAAGGAACCCAGACAGATTGGAAGTACCCTCGTAATGCTAACACTCAGACTTATCCGAGAGAATACACAGAGGATGAGCAGGCTGCTCTCGTCCAAACAAAGCAGTGTGGTGATTTTGTCCAAGAGGTGGCATTTGAGTGAGTAAATTGCATTTATAATTTACAACAGGGTTAAACAGGTTGATATTGATGGCTCCATGGAAATTTATTATTCCAAAGGTATTCCAAACATGATTAACCAAAATATTTTTATCTTATCTTTTCAAACATTTTAGACAAATAGACAAACTTGGTCTAGAATGAACTATAATGCGTTTGCTGGCTAAGCATAAATGGTTTAAATTACCTATACTGAGAAATACATTAATAAACATGATTATAACAAAATTCTTTACACAAGCTATCTAACGGCCAATTTAATCGGTCGTAAACACGTCTAGGGTTAAAAGGAAAATTATTCATCAATCAATTTTAAAGATGTTTCAAATTGCATTGCAGCACCACTAGGAAACCACACACACAACCACCTACACAGGTTACTGAATTAAATAAAAAAACAGGGCGTGTTAGACAAGTAATAGTCTTTTTGTTATATCTTCTATAGAAAATACATTTTAGTCTGAGCTTGTCAACCAAGTGTGTGTTTGTAAAATGATTGTTAGAATATGTGTTTTCAGGTATGCAACATGATTGTTAGAAAATATGTTCCAACTATGCATTGCAAACATTTCAAATAACGGAACAACATTGTGATGTTTCATTGCTTGTTGCAAACCCTTTACACTTTTAGCTTTCCATTCTTTGTTAAACAATAAAGAACTTCCTTAGTCTCGTGCCAAAGTAATAGCAAATAAAATAATTTTTTATAAGCCATTGGTCATAGTATGGATTTATTATAAAAGCATGTGAACTATATGAATATTTGTATTTGTATCCTGCAGTTTTCACCTAGCTCTTCAGCAGAATGAGATAATGAATGTATTCTATGTAGACTGGATCCATCTTGGAGATGGAGATGATGCCTTTGGAAGCAAAGCCGACAATCACCTCAAAGTAAGCCAAATTTATAACAAATGATATAGGGCGCATTTGATTATAACTCTAATTTCTACTGCCAACAGGTTTCTGCTTTGTTAATTTGTACAATAGTATTTCTTAAAAAACACATGTGTATAATTACAAGTAAAAAAAATTATAAAAAGATTCAAGCATGCCTTGACCACTCTTGTATGCTGTATAGTGTAGATTACATACAATTCAAAGAGAGTATAAAATGTTATTTTAAATATTTTTTTAAATTTTATTTCTCAGGAGTATCAGTCATTCACAGACCTTCAGTTTAGTAAGGACAAAATGATCACCTGTATTCAGTGGCATCCAACTATCAAAGGTGTTGTTGCAACCTCAGTAGCAGAAAAACTTTCCTTTGATCAGCGAATTGACAATGCAGCAAAAGTTATCATGACTCCTTCACTCATCCTAATTTGGAGTTTTGCAGATCCCATACACCCACAGGTCAGTTTTTGTCTTCTTCGATTTTCCTTACACTAGTATTACAATTATCATTTTAGGGCTGGTAGAGTTTAAAAATGGTTTGTTTCAGTGATTCAAATAAAAAATGAAATAAAAATTGATAGGCTCATGGTCTTAAAATCTCTTTAAATTCTAAATTATGTAGAAGGAAGAAGTTTCCAAGGTGATACTGATAGGCAATACCTTTGAGATCAAAATACGGAGTGGGAATGCAAGATTTAATGTTTACTGTACTTACACTTTACCAATTTTGTTTTTCTTATCATCACCATGATTGGTTATCCCACGATTTAAAACTTTCTGTGCGTCAATTTCATAATTTTCTGTCTTTTATCTTTTCAGCTGATCTTGGAAGCACCAGACGATATCTTCAGCTTTGCATTTAATCCAACTGATCCAAATCACATTGTGGGTGGTTGTCTCAATGGTCAGATAGTCATGTGGGATATTGCAGCGCATGCAGACAGGCTGAAACAGCAACGGGGGAGTAACAGGAATAAGAAGAGAACTGTTCTGGTAGGTTTTACATTATTAGAAATTGTCATCTTCAACTATATTAGGCTGTCAGTGTCAACAATCAATAATATCTCAAGGATCAAGTTGAGGGGGAAGTAGGGGGTTTGGAGAGTTTAAGTGTTGTAACCTTTGAATAAAACAATATTCAAGCACCAATAAATGAGGAATTCACTTGTTTTTGTGTGTTTCGTGGTGCTACATAATTATTCGTAAAATGTAAGAAGTAAAAACAAAACAAAATAATCCAATTTGTCATGATGGTTCTTTCACTCATTTCTAGATATTTTTTTTAAAGTGAGAATATTGACACTTGTTAATCTTACTGTCTACCTCCCTCATCTCTTTCTCCTCTTTATTCTTTTCTTCCCTCTACTTCTACTTCTTTATTCATTTTCTCTTTCAAAAAGCCATACATTTTCGTTCTTACTAGCTCAAAGTTAAGGTATCCAAAATAGTATACTATATGCAACATGTGACTTTTTAAAAAAACCTATGTTTTAAATTTTCCTCCTTTTTTTTCACATATACCATTCATAATTTTTTACTCCCATCTTTCTAATATTTCAATGTTTTCTTCTCTTGCTCAGCCTGGTTTTGAAGATCCTAACGCCCTCAAGACACCTATCGTGCGATACTGTGCTGTGTCAAGCATAGAACACAGTCATAAGGCTCCCGTCACTGACATTCAATGGCTGCCTGATCACATGCAGGTAAATGTGAAGACCTCTCAAAGTTTGATGAATGGAAAAAAATTTTTGTTAATCTTTTTAGATCATAATATCATTTAAGGTATCTATGTTTAATAATTATGTATTTCCCTACTTCTTTCTTCCCAACAGATAAACAAAATGGGAGTACCTCAAGAAAATGGCTCTTTGCAATGCACACAGCTTCTCAGCTGCGCAACTGATCAGTATGTTGTCTTATGTCATTTTCTTTATCTATAAAGACTTTCTGCTTTTTTAAATTTTCATTTATTGACATTTAATGCAAAGCTTCAGGACTGAGAATTCAGTTTTACAGTGTCAAATAAAGGCTAGTGAGCATCCTTTTGCTCTTATGTACATACACCTTTATTACCTTTGTTTATTCATCACATCATCATATATATTTTTTTGTTTCCATTTAAAACTAACTTTAATCAATAAACTTTATTAGTCTATTAAATTGGCAGGTTTTCATTTTTTTAAATTATCTTTGTGTGCATGCTTATCATAATATTGTTAAAAACTCACCATGAGAGCCTATCATGTTTATTTACAAAGCTATTTTTCTAAGGAGATGTGTTCTTTTTCACACAACAAGATCTACTTTATCACTATGTTATTGAGGAAAAAATCACTTAAAGAAGGAATATGATTTAAGAACCATTTCAAATATGTATGTCTCTCAAAGAAGCTTGACATAATGATCAGCTGTAGACTTCAACTTTGAATAGTGAGTTAATTGCTTTTAAAATTTAAGAACTGTATTTCATACACTCTATCAAAGCATCCTGCTATACAAACATAAGAGTTTTTATCCAAGGCGTGGAGTAGGGTTTAATCAACATCACAATTCAGTATGACTCCAAAACCTCAGAGCTTGATATTTGGTCCACTTCTATACATACTAATTATTTAATATGTGTTTTGTTGTTTGCAATTGCAACTCCTCCTCCTCCTCCTCCTCCTCCTCCTCCTCCTCACTTATATTTCTTGTCTTGAGACTGCAAACAAATTTTGTCTCATTAAAACATACAGCACTGCATGCAAGGTTGAAATCCTTAATTGACAGTTGTATATGAATGAAAAACAATGTACGCCTCCCACCATAAATTAGCATAATAAGTTATACCTTTAGTTATGATTATTATTATTATTATTATTATTATTATTATTATTATTATTATTTTTATTATTATATTTATCATCCTCATCATTATCATTATCAATTACTATTATCTGATAACAGCTGTGTGATGTTGTGGGACACCAAAGCATCTAAGATGCATCAAACTGCCATGTATGATGAGAAGAGGAAATCGCAACAACCCTCCGGAGTACCAGATACGTTCAAACACCTAGATCTCACCTGGAAACCGATACTGAGAGTAAGATTATTACTTATAACTTTGTTATTCATGAGAAAATTCATTCAGGAAAATTTTATTTACCATTTTAAAGCCCATCTCTTGAAAATTAAAATCAATCTGCATTTTATACTTGGTTTCACAAAGGAGACAGACCACTTATTTTATTTTTTTACACAGTAAATTCTCTTAGCTCTCCCAAACTTAGAAAGTCTAAATAGAATAATGTCTTTATTTGTAACTTTGCTAAACTAAAGAGGCAACTGCTAACTTAATCTATGGGTTTTTAGTGTTCCAATTGCTTTGATATGCTATTTCAGGTAACATTGTCCAAGTCTGAACCAGGTGGTGATCATGCTCCAACAAAATTCTCTATTCAAGAACGCCAAGGTGACAGATCGGCGTGTAAGTATAGGATTGAAGAGGGTTTGTTTTAAGTTACACTTGATAATTTAGTACTATTACTTTTAACAGAGTGGAAGGGAAATAAAACTCAATAGGATTTCAAAGAGTGTAAGTTTTAGTAATCTTATTAAGATACATTTAAATGTCATTATTTTTTTTATTGTAATTCAATGTAGGAGCAGTTTTCATTGTAATACATGGATCTAGTTTAAATATGAAGAAGCATAAAAGGTTTTTCATTGAATGTATCAGTACTTTTTATAAATTTTCATCTTTTCAGTAATGTCAGGGACAGAAAACCGTGAGGGGGATAGTACACAAACTATGCAGGGTGGATTTAACAAACCCAGTTCAGGAAAGGAAAGGACATTGCAAGGAGTCAAAACATATGTCTATGTTGGAACTGAGGTAAGGAATAGAGCTATCAATATTGTTGTTGCTTTTGTGTTTGTAGTAGGGTTGTTTAAAAAATTTAGCATCTTATGTTATACTTGAAATATGATTTTGCATTTCAGACATGTGGTTTTCAACATTTGTGAACAACATAAATTTAATCAAAATATAACTTTTGCTGGAGTTCCTGGAAATTTTGTGGAAAATGTATATTAAAAGCAATATTCAATGATGCAAAAATCTTGAATATTTTTACTGGAATTATCTTTGTCTGAAAGATTCACATACTGATGATTTCAGGATGGTGAGATAGTTTATGCTGACTGGATGCCACAAAAAGATCAAGATACTGGGAAAATTCAGAGTATGTCATTTGAATGATTAATATGATATTTTATTCAGTAAAAAATTATTTAGTGTTTATTTTATCAGGCATTGCAATAAGTTGCAGCTCTATGAAGATGAAGGGAAAATAAGAAGTATAGATGATCCAGTAATATCTTAGTCCTCTTAGCACCTGTTGTATTTTTAGTAACTCACATAACAATAAGCAGCCACAATGTGGGTCTTTAAAAAAACTGTCAAAACATGATAATATATTATTTTAAATTAAAAATAAGTGGGAAGATGCCCCTGCTTGAAATCCTAAAGGCAAAAAGTAGCTAACCCCTAATGTGGTCTAACCTAAGTTACTTCACAGTGACATGCAATAGATCCTGTATATGTAGAGTCTAGAGGAAAAAAAATCTTTATCAAATCCTTTGCAGTAAATCTTTTACTTTCTTCATAAAAATGCAGCCCCCAAGCCAGCTTACTACCATGTTACTCACGATGGGCCAGTACAATCTATGCAGCGCTCCCCATTTTTTAAGGATGTTCTGCTTAGTGTAGGTGGCTGGACTCTAGCCCTTTGGAAAGAAGGTGTTTCGGTAAGTTTTGACAGTAGCTTACAGAGAAAAATTAGTTTCAATCAAATGCTTATTTACTTGTATGTTTAGAAATGGCAATCAAGCTTTTGAGTAAAATTTGACTAATTTTAAAGAAAATCACTTTTCGTTTCATAGTTTTCTCTGTAAATGTTCACTGTTATACATATCTATTCATTTATTGAATCTTTATTTATGCTTATTTGTCTTTTTTTTACTAATTATCCACTTTTTATTTCACCCTGGTTTGCTGTGTATTCAGAGCGGCCCTATTCTTGAGTCTAGTGCTTGTCATGTAAAGCTGTCGTGTGCAGCATGGTCCCCCACCCGACCTGGTGTGTTCTTCGTAGCCAAGGTGGATGGCAGTGTGGATGTGTGGGATCTGCTGGACAAGACCCATGAGCCTGCCCTCACACAGAGTGTTTCACCAACAGCAATCATGCAGATCTACCCGTTTCAAGTGACCCGTGAGTTCAGAGAAATTTTAAGACAGTGTAATTACTGTACAGTACTGATAAAAAATCTTTTAGAGTTAAGAAAAAAAAATCTCAGCCTTTAGCAGAAAGTTTGTTTTTTTTTTCATAATACTTCTGTATTCTATATGACCTTTAGCAGAAAGCTACTTTTTCTATACTTTTGTATTATTAATCACTTCCATCCCATCCATCAAATGCAGTGCTTTGTAGCCCCTCCACACTTTCTTTCAATCATTCCAGTTATCATAAGATTTTTCAGCTTTTCTCACCTCATCACGATTCTCAAAAAGATTGTTTTTGGTATGATTTTTTTTTTTTAGAAACTATAGAACTGTTTCATTAAACTTTTTTGCTGTCCACAAGATTCTTAGGAACCACATTTAAGTTGCCTGCAGTTTGTTTGTGTTTGTTCCAAGATTGTCCAAGCCTCGTATTGAAACATAAGTGCGGGTTTAATATATCACCGAAAGGGCTTTTCTTTTTGCCTGCATGGATATCCCTTTTTTTAAGACTGCTTTCATTTTCTGCAAACTCACTTTTGCTGTGCTATTTTGGATGAGATTTCAGTTTTATTCCTTTCATTGCTTTATACAAAAGTTTCCAAGTACTTGAAATTGTCATGCTGTTTGAGTTAGTTCCTTTGACAGAGATATTTATTATCAGAGTTTCCCTCTTCCAAATGCTGACCATTACTTTCATCTTTTTATTTATTAAATACCTATTTCACAATATCGATTTTTAACGTGTCAAACAACTGATTAGTTTCTCCATTTCAGAATTTACATAAGTGTATATTTTTAATGTGAAAGACTGTAATCTGCTAGAATGCTATGCCTTTTACTTTTATTTACAGAAAAGCAGCAGCTTATTGCAGTTGGAGATATTGCAGGAACCTTACACATTCTTGAAATCCCGTGGAGCCTGAGGCAAGCTACACCCAATGAAGTGAGGAATCATGACCAAACAGGAGACTTATTGGCTTTTAATTTTTAATTCAAGAAATACACAATACCTACTGAAAAAAATTTTTTTTTTGTTTGTTTGTTTGTTTTGCATGCAATATCATTAGTTAATGTACAACAGGTTTTTTTCCCAAAAAAAATGTATGGTTATGTTATTGAAAGAATGCAAAAAATTATTGTTATCCTGATAATCAAATCATCCTACATTATTTTTTTAATTGATTTATTTCGTCTGCAGACCACCAGTGTAGCAAATTACATTGAGAGAGAAGTGAAAAGGAGAGCTTTTGTTGTGGAAAGATGGAACTTCCGCGAGAGGGAGAAGAGAGAGATAGAAGCAGAGGCTAAAAAGAAGGCAGGAGGGGTAAGCTTGTTTAACGTTTACCCAATTTAAATGCATAAAAAGTCATATTATGAGGGACAGAGACAAGTTGTGAATAATGGTGAAAAAGCAAAAGTTTATATGAAAGCAGAATGATTTCCAAATTTGTATCAGTAAAAGATAGCTCTTTGATTTCCATGTTGAAATAGAGAGCATATTTACATTACACAAGTAAAGTTCTCCAAATTATGATTTTAAAGTTTGTTGATTTGGTTACCTCTAAGACTTCTAGTAGAATTGAGAATACTTTTTTAAATTTCATGCATCATTTCATTGACTTCATAAAGAGTAAAAATTGTTTGTTTTGAGAGAGAACTTTTCAGAAACAATATGACATAAAAACATGATTAACCAAAATTATTTTTATCTTATCTTTTCAAACATTTTAGACAAATAGACTAACTAGGTCTAGAATGAACTATAATGCGTTTGCTGGCTAAGCAGAAAAGGTTTAAATTACCTATACTGAGAAATACATTAATAAACATGATCATAACAAAATTCTTACACTGTATTTGTTTTCTTTTTTTATCCCAGATGGCAGCAGCTATGGCTCCCCCTACAGAGGAGGAGAAAGAATTGCGACTACGCCAAGAGTATGAAGCATATCTTCACGAAGAACATAATTTCCTAAGGGAGCTAGGAATTGTGCAGGATGAGGAAATTCCCTTGCCTGCCGCCTAAAGGCACTCATTTCATTAGAAGGATACTTTTCTTTGATCCGTACAAATTTGTATTCGTTTTTAATATATTTATATACAGATTCAAACGCTATGACAGAACTTTTTGTTTGTTGAGCCAAAGACACCATACATTAAGGCTTTAACAGACTTTTTTGGCACTGTATGTCAAACCATAAGTAGAGCTTTCACCATTGGAAGGATTTGATCCTGAATTACATTTCAATATAGAAAAACTCATTACATTGAATCACTTTTTAAACTGTGTTGCATTATTTGTACATTAAACTTATTTAGTTCAGATATGCAATCCTGGTTTGCTTAACTCATTAAATGATAACTATTACTTTGCAGGTTGACACTTGTTGCATATTTTTCATTGCAAATATTTTCATATCTGATTAGATTTGTTTTCATATGAAATATGAAATACTATGCTGCAGATATTTCATAACACTCTTATCATGCACACAAAAAAACAAAAAAAAAAACAACAACAAAAAAAACTGCACCAATGATTTGAACCTTGTTGCAAATATTTCTCAATTTTTTTTTATGATCTATGTTTTATATTTTGTGATAATAATGCATCCGTCCAAGAAGACTATCTCTTGTGTTTTAAATGAAACATGTATGGTTTGTGATTTGTTTAAGAAATAATATTTTTACATTCAATGAAATAAATATGGTTTAAAATCAAATTTTTTTTTCTGCTTTGATTTTTTAAAATTTTCCTTAAAGAAATTGAAAATGACTTAGCTGTTTTTAAAAAATAAAGTGTTCTCACAAAGTATAAAAAATCCTGAGCCTTGTATTTTAGCCTATAAAGGTGGAATATGTGAATTGGATTTCCCTGCTGAGGGATAGAATTTCATTTTTTACCCTAAGGTTAAATACAGTCATAAGTATGTCTATAAAGTCAAGAGAGATTGAAAGAGGGAAAAGAACAAATCATGTAAAGATCTTGTATTGACTTCTTAAAATAAATTAAGAAGAAAAACATGAACTGGGTTTTTTTTACGCTTATCATAGAACATAAGCCTATGGTATATGAAACAACTTTAGCCTTGGCGAGCATGCCTTTCCACATTTCCTAATCCTTCACTGCCTTCAATTCCCCCTCCACATTCCCTTCATTAAGCCATTATTTTAGTCTATCTACTATTTTTTCTTGTTGTTTTCCCCCTTTTGGTTTCCCTTCCACTATTCCAATCATCATAAAATGTTCCAGCTTTTCTCTTCTCATGACTTGTCAAGAAAATATTATAAATCTTTTTGTTTGTTTTCTGTTTAATTAGACTTTCTTGCTGGTCAAAAGGTTGTGGCATTCTTCGGAGGAGACACATTTCAGCTGCCTCCAGTTTTTTCTGTGTTTTTTTTTTAAGATTGCCCAAGGTTTGCATCTATACATAAGTATGGGTTCAATGTAACGCTGAAGCTTTCTTCTGTGTGTCTACATGGATATGCATTTAAATATAAATTTAGATATAAATGTAAATGTTAAAACTCACCATAAAACTGAACACCAGTGAAAAAAAAAGATAAAGAAGGATAAGATAAGGAGATTTTGAGTGTGACACCACTGAACAATAATTATTATATTTTCATGAATACTACTAAAAATTTCATAATTATCTTAAAAGCATCCTGCCAATGGTATACCTACATTTGCATACTTTATATGTCTGAAGTTTAATGTCAAATAAGATTTGAATTTTTATTGATTTAATTATTATTTTCGCTACTGTTGGGGATCAATTGCAACTGTCTTGGTCAGACTACATGCATAACACACACACACAAATGGGTCCTCCATCAGTTTACTATCCGCATAACCTATGATGGCCACATACGATCACTAACTATGGCACAAAACTAAATAGTCAAAAAAAGTTAATTGAGTGTAACTTCAGTTTATGATTTATGTATTTTTTTTTTTACAAATGACAAAAAAAGCCCTTTAAAACTGAAAACATCATAGTTTTAGAAGAAGAAAAAAGTGTTTATTCTCATAAACAAAAAGGATAACATTTGATACTGTAAATAATTTTTGTTTGAGCATATTAAGTACATTCAGCACATATAAAAGTTCAGTTATGGAAAACATACAAACAGTAGTCATACCATCTCATCAAATATTTGGACTGTTCATAAGTTTAAAACAAAGATCGTTAACTTTGAGCCTAGGGTCGTTAGTTTAACGTGGTAAACTTATGACTTCTCTTAAGATATCTTATGACCGCTTACGAGAGTTGTAAGCTACCGCGACATAATACTTAGGACGCCAAGAGTTAAAAATACTTCTCAACTTGCCCTACTATACTTGCTTCCTGGCAGAGCGTATAGTCTTAAATCACATGTTTTATTACCAAGTGGGTGGTTGTTAGATTTACGACATTGGCTAGATATAATTATAAAGTTACTTGTTATTACTTAAAGAACAGTCTTCATCATTAATCTGGTACATAAAAAAGTTTGCAATTTTCCGATTTATCATCTCAATAAGAAAATATAAACTCGGATAACAAGCAAGCCATAGCAAGTTTATAACAAAATCAAAGCCTTATTCAACGGAGAAGAAAATTAATGTGTAGCAAAAACTTAAGGAAAAACTAAGACTACTACGATTTGAACGGTTTATAGTGTAGGCCTAAGAGCCTACTAGGAATAGGCTGCCACACTACTGGTCTATACACGTGTATACTGTAATATTAAAGGTTTGCAGTCGTCTAAAACTTACAAAACTAATCTTGTACTTTTAAAACTTCTAAACAGCAGTCTGTCTCATACCCTTGTTGGGTTTCAGTTTGACCCGGCTATAAACACGGTTGGTGTGTGTGGTAGAAGTGCCTTGACCTTCTACAGCACTATCTGAATGTGCACTGGGTGGCACAGGAGAGCCTGCATCTGGGCTCACGTTTAATTGAATTATGCTCCCCTCCTCAAGCACAGCAACATTATCTTGCGCAGTCTCTATATCCATTGTAGATTTGGTTTGTTTTCGTTCTTTTAAAGATGGTGCAATAACGTTTTGGTTCGAATCCACAATTTTGTCGTGGTGATCTGTGGAACTTGTTTGAAAAATTTCAAGTTCATCTGCACTATCATGAAATACCGAGTCAACATTCTGAGAAGCTTCACGCACTTGAAGTGCTGATTTAGAGTTCAAATTTAGCTGGTCATACTCATTGAACGAAAAATATCTAATGGAACAATCGGTTTCATTTGAAAAAGAAGGTTTATCTTGGCACAAAGAATGGGAAGACGCTGCATCTGAGTTTGAATCTTCTGTTAACGTTGAACATGAAGGCCACCATTCAGGCCCTACTGCACTGCAGCTTTTAGATTTGGGTCCAGATTCATCTCTTGAGTTGCCCAGTGGATGTGAATACCTTGGAAGACGAGAGCCTGGGTTTCGTTTACAAAAAGATAGCCTCGAGGAAGGAAAGAGGGCAGAGGTGACGCTCACATTGCTCATACTGCCACTGCTAAGAGAGCTCCAGTCACTGGTACTGCTGTTACTGCTATTGGAAGCCACTATGCTGAGGCGTGAATGTGGGCCCAATGAGTCACAGGTGCTGTATCCATCGTCAGATATGACAAAACTCTCTTCACGCATGTGTTGTGGGCGAACATCTTGAATTGGTAGTGATTGAGGATTTGGGCAAGGTTGAGTGGTCACCGTTGATGACCAACAATGTGGCGTTTCATCGACATCTGCATCTGTATTGGAACCTGCCTTTGGGATACTAGGCTGCGCTGAGCTTTCTCTCTCTTCTGACAGTGCAAGCCTCACAACATCGATTGGATTTTGAGATATATGGGTTGTGTCTTTCAAAAGATCGTTTTCATTCACGATTGCCTGTTTTGGACACAAAATACTTGACGCGATTTGGTCACCTGACTCTGGCATGTCGAAACCGACCTTTGGTCCTCTAAAATTTTCTTCGCGTAGTTGTGGGGGTACGTTGGAATTTAGAATTTTATTATGTTGTGGGCCGAAAAGATTGGGAGATAATGGTTTCTTACAAGTCTCAAAAATCGGTTGCAAGTTTTGACGCATGGACTGTATTATGCCTCTGTTTGTTTTGTGTAAATGGGAATTATGACCTTTGTATGGTTTTTCTTCCACAGTATTCGCATGGCTGAATGAACACACAGACGCACTCCTACCACGTACAGAACTTGCAATATTACTTGTCTGAGCTTCCCCCGAGGGAGCGTGGCGAGCCATGCTGCTGTACTGCAGGGTGACCGCGTGCAGAGGGCCGGGAGAGCGCAGTGCCACCACATCGATCTCATGGAGGGGGTTGAAGATCTTCCTGTTGCGAGCTGCACCACCTGTTAATACTGTCTCGCACTGAATACTGGCGCGGCGAATAATAGCTTTGGTTTTATCTGTTTCGTCAACTGTCGGCGTGTTATAAAACACGCTATCATCTTGATCAGTAAAGATTAAATCTTTGTTCTCGTTATCTATCGTGTTTGAAGCCTCATGGCGGTTAGATGCATTTAAGAGCCCTGGTTTGTCCGCTAATAAAGATGAACTGCTGTCACAACAAAATGATTGACTGCGACCTTTTTTCATCTTTACGCGAACGGAACTGTCATTGTTCTGAGAGTTTGCACCAAGATCTGTAGACTCGGGCAATGAAGCTTTTCGAAATGCTTCACTGGAAGTGTCGACAGAATTTGAAAATATATCATAGTTTTCATGACCCTCTGAATCGAGATTTTTTGTTTGCAAACCAGCTAGGGCCAGTAAGTTATCCCATGACATAAACTGAGACGCATTTTTAACTGACTTTAAAACTAAAGGCGTATCTACGGAGGCAGCACGTTTGTGATTAGGGCGGAGAAGCTGAGTTGAGCTGGGCTTTTCTTGTTCATGATTCTTGTATCGTGGTGAATCTGTGTGAGCCGTAGCGTAAGGGTTTTGGAAGTCATATGTAGTTTGCATGCCTTCAATAGATACTGGGGTATGATTTGGCTCAGGTTTCAGGCCTTCTTTAACATCATGTCCTACATGTATTCTAGGATCAATAAGTTCATCGCTTTCTCTTGTTTGAATTGGACTTCCAGGTAATTGTCTTAGGCACGGTATGAACGTGGCGGTTTTTTGGAACTCATTATCATAGAAGTTCCGATGACTGCCCGTGCTACGCCTCGATCCGTCACGCTGGTCCTGGGAGGATTTGCTGCAAGTTTCTTTGTCCATTCTGTGGAACTTCTCTCGTTGATCTCTTGACGACCTGGTTGAGGGATTGGTGGAGCGCACACAGAGACTCCCACCATGAGTCACCGTCACCGACGAGCCGCTAGTCAGGGATTCCTCTGTGATGCTGCACAATGAGGCTGTAGAACGCCATGGACTTTTCCTTTCAATCTGGAAAAAACACCAACAAAAATAAAATATTACCTCATGCTGTTTAACATTTGTGCTAGATGAATTCTTCATCTTTTCGAAAGTAACAAAAGTAATGGTCGTAAATGTATAAACCTACTTTACTCTACCCAGAGACCAGCGCTGTCTATGAAAGTATACTCGAGTTTCTTTGGCATTTTGTACGATCTAAATGTCAGAATTGTTGATATCTTCCAGCAGGAGAGTTGGTTTTGTTACGCATTTCCCAATTTTTATTAGTAAATTTTATTAGTTGCTGCTCAGGGCGTGCAATTTACAAAACAAACCCGCTGAATTGTTTTTTCGGCATTGGCAAACTGCAGAGGCCATCTTAAAATAAGGAGACTATGAACAAAAAAATGATGCGACGGTGTAACAGTAAAGATTTGTTTATAGAACTTACTTAGATTTACTATTAAATTTATGGTATAAAATAGTATTCGATAATTAATTTACTCTATATTAATTTTTCGATGGTATGTTTGCTTTGATGCTTTGTACCTTTTTTATTCCTTTGTTTTCTTTTTTTTTTTGCTTTGTTTTGTTTGTAGTTGTTTTTTCGTTTTATTTTGATCTTGGTTTTACTTTTTTTTTCCTTGGTTAAGTAGCTGAAAACTAATGTAGAAGAAGTCCATGTTGTTAATCATCACTTCAATTTATTTCTGTATATAATGTGGCAGCAATGCTTTCCATGACACACTCTCTCAATTTGTAGGCCTGAATACCACCTCTTCAAGAATGCGCCCTAAAAAGGTGAGCAATTAAAGGATCAAAGCAGTAACGATTATTAGCCTTAAATAGAAACCTACGTGGGTTCGAAAATAGAAAGCACAAAAAGGGTAGGGCGCTTCACACACTATCCTGAAATTAATAGTCTTTCACCTTAAATGCCGAAAAACTGCAGCAAGTCAAGACTGGCACGCCCTTATGACTATTCAAACCCCTAAAATGGCTCCCTGGCTAGACAAAAAAATGTCACTTTTTTCCTCTTGTATAAAGGTGAACTCCCCTGTAAAGATCACTCGCTGAACCAGTCACGATCAGCACAGTTCAGTGCCAGCTCAGAGTTCGATACCGCATACTTAATTTGCTCGTAAACCGCTTGTCTTTAGCTGTCCTTGGATTTTAATAGATTTGCACTTAAACATGTCCTTTGTATAGAAATGGTGCTTTTAAGGTGCTTGCCTCTTTTTCTTCTCTATAATGAGATGGAAGACACCTCTGAATAAGAGGTTCTAACGACCTCGTAATCTTCTTTTTCTTTGTCTTGTCTTGGAGCATAAAATGCCCAATTTCGAAATATTTTGTTGTCTCTTCATTGTTTGTGTCTTTGGACGAAGAAGCCGACCCATAAAAATGTCTGCAGCCTGCTGCTGATAAGATTAAAAACATTACCACAGGGTAAGCCTGAAGGTGAGACTAAAGCAAAACCCCGACGGTACAATGTGTAAAGTTACTATGCGTGAATGCACTGTTGGGCTGGGAGGGGAATTTTTCTAAACAGATAATTATATTCGAGGATCGGAAACTGTACAGTTGCATCTCTCTGAAAATAGTTCAAAATAATCTAAATAAATTGAAAAGGAAAAAAAAAAATGCTTATGTAGGCTAAGTTAGAGGTTTGTCGTTTGTTTAAATTTGAAGTAGGGAAAAAAACACAGAGACATATGTGCTACTAAGACTAGACAAGAATATTTGCAGAGAGAGAGAGAGAGAGAGAGAGAGAGAGAGAGAGAGAGAGAGAGAGAGAGAGAGAGAAAGAGAAGGAGAGAGAGAGAGAGAGAGAGAGAGAGAGAGAGAGAGAGAGAGAGAGAGAGAGAGAGAGAGAGAGAGAGAGAAGAGAGAGAGGGGGTGAAGAAAAAGAAGAAAGAGAGAGTATGTGTGTGTGTGGGGGGTTTGTGTTGTTTTGTTTTGTTTTGTTTGTTTGTTGTTGTTGTTTTCTTTGTTTTTTTTTTTGTTGGTTTTTATTTTTGGGAGTGATGCAGAGAGAAGTGGATGATGGGTAGGGTTGAGAACGAATGCGGGTTGTGAGGTTAAGAGGGTTTAAAAGAAGACGTGTTTTATATGAGAAAAGAAAATAAACGGGTCAATACAACTGTGCATTTAAAAAGTTGAAAATGCAATACCGAAAGTTGGTACATGTACATGTAATGGTATCGGATATCCCAATGATAAGAAAAAACTTTGCTGCAAAGGTGGCCAGGAATGTTGACGGATAAAGTTCTTGGCTGTTTGTTTTGAAAACAGATTGAATAATTGTTTGCTTAACTGAGTATCTGGTGTCCTCTGTGTAAGCGAGTAATGCCTCTTCTTTTCAATGTTAGGATGAACCTGACACCCCCCCCCCAAATGTGCTTATTGTTCTCCGTGTTGATTGAAACAAAACATACAATATTGAAACTTTTACATCGTAATATATCTATTAACTTCGGAAATAAGCTGACAAGAAAGTTTTTATTTTAACCACCTGAAACTCGTGCTTTTGATCAATACGAAAAATGTGATAAGATAAATACAAAGTGTTTCGGTTTTGAAAAAAAAAATCCTTTCATTAATCATTCTCTTACTACAGTGTATTCACACCAAAGAAAAAAAAAGAGTATAATGGCCAGCCTAAGTAAAAGAACCTGAGAGAGGAGAATGCCTGGAATGCTAATTCAACTGGACATACTGACCATATACCAGAAGTGGGTCAGGCTATAGAGAACAAGGCACCGGTACCTCAGGCTAATCTTAATGAGGAAATATCTCCATTTATCAGGTTAAGTACCTCGCGACCAGCGTCGCCGCAGGCTATCGTGCCCATGTCCCCACACTCCATTGCCCACTACTACGGCAGTTGGCCAGCTCCCTCCCTTCTAAGGATATCTTTTTCTCGCTCTGACACCGGTGAACAGAGAATTCAATCGGGCAGGTCAATATTTAGTATTGTTGGATCAACAGAGGCGCCAAGATAAACATTCCGCGACTGTAAGCGTACCAACTGACAATTCCTTGGCACTCTCAAGGACATGTTAGGTTGCACAATAGTGTTTGATTCCTCTCGATTCAGATGGTCTTGAGCTAACTTGTGCTGTATCCAATGCTCGTTCATATAGTGAAAGAAGACATTGCACTGTTTATTCACGAGATTACAAATACCATACTACATGTACTGACTTTTTTTTTAGAAAAGCACTATGACTGCTGCTATGTACACCGGGAACCGCTGTTATTTTTATGCTGTTTTCTCCTTTAGTTTACGCAATACCATTTTTAGACACGGGCAAGCTTAGTATTAGAAAATATTTATTCAAACATGTCTTTGGGCCACTCTCTTGATTTAAATGGCAAGTCAACAACCCATTTGGCAGTAAGTTGTTGCTTCAAAAGGCCAAAAATTCCTTGGTACTTTTCATCTTGAATATTTATGAATGTAATATTTTTATGTCAGATCGAAAAAAAATCGTGATCATTGAAATAATATTCAAAAAACCTAATCGGATTAGTCCATTATTTCAAAGGAGCCACATGGCGTACATTTAAGCGCTGAAACAGGCGCTTTATTTGAAATATAAAAAACTGAAGTTTCCATATGTGCAAAAAAATTGTATTCTATCTTGATTGGTTTAAACAAAGAAATTAGTTAAATTTCCTTTTTGAAAAGTGCGATGTTATGTTTGCTTTGATGCTTTGTACCTTTTATATTCCTTTGTTTCCTTATTGGTCAGTGTCTTGGGATTTCGCGGCAAGCGAGAAAAAACATTTTGGCTGTGGCCACACTTGAAGCGAAAGCTGTCGCTAGCGATGAGCTTGCTATAAGCGGTAAATATAGGGGTGGCCACACTATGAGCTGCGCCCCGCTAGTAAAAAAACAAGCGGCAAACTAATTAGAGTAGATTTCAGTCGCAAACGATCTGCTTGTGGTCTACTTGTACTGTTCGGTTTTCTTGACAGTTCAGTGTATACCAAAAAAAGTCTGTTACCGGGACGTTGCCTTGTGATTGAGCGGCGAGCGAGAAAAAACATTGGGAATTTTTGTCTCGCTCACCGTTAGCGAGACCCAAGTGATAACAGCTGATAGTGTGGCCATGAATTTCTCTGCATTGTTTTATCTCGTTCTCGCCCGCTCCCGCTCTTTCGCTTATAGTGTGGCCTCAGTCTAAGATTCGAAAACAATGTAATTTTCTTTGAACTGTTTTGTGAACCTAAGTTGTCAAAGTTTATTATAGTGTCTCACCAAGCTAGACAGAGGATCTTGTGGAATGTTGGGGATTCAAACCCACCACCAATAGTCCAGCAACAGAGCAAACTGTGAATCCCCTTATGGACAATACAGCGCCCTACTGCTTTGTATAATAATATGAACCGCGGGACTTTGAACTCAAGAGAAAGACTTGACGTCATAGAATAATTCAGAAATACTGACATTCCATCAAGAATGTTGGGGAAGTACAGCCAATCATAGTTCGTTCAAAAATATGCAGATTGATTTTCAAGAGCACAACTTGTGCTCTCATCCTCGGTTTTTCCCCCTTTTTTATAGTGTTAAGGTTAATGACGCAAACAGCTATCCTCCATTTTTCAAATGTTTTATTTTCTTCCCTGCCATGTATACTTTGTGAAATTCAATAAAAATGACTTTGGGAATAGGGTTAACAACTGTCCAATTAACTTTAATGTGCTTTCCAAGTTTCAGCTTCTATTGGAGTTGTTAAAATTACAAGTAAGAAGGAAAAGAAAACGAATAACGAAATATATTCTATAAACACTAGTTTTTTCAGATTAACATAAAAATAAACTGGGCAGCAAAGGCTCAAAGAAAATTAAAATGGAACAACGCTTTCAGTGATGGTGGTAATTCTTTCGAAAAAAAAGTCTGCATAACTCTTATTCTCTTCATATTAAAAATAAAAAAGCTTACGTTTTAATTTGCTTTAAAGATATGAACATCAGAAAAGTCCATGCACAAGGCTAGACTGCAATTCAGTCAGAGCATTTGTGTGTGTGATGGACATTGTAGGGAGAGGTTCGGTGTGTTAGTGAACAAGACCTGTTTATCCATAATAGTATTATTAAGACTATTTCATTTGCTAGACCAATGGTTCTGGTCAATATCATTCTGCAGTCAATGTGTCTAATTCAAATACTTTAATTTTTGTTTATAATTGATTACCAAGACGTGTGCTAGACAGCCTTCCTTGCTATCCCCCTAGTTAAATGTCTCCCAGCTTCTACAGACGGGCCCCAGATCAGGATACCCAAGATTGGTCCGTCACTACTCACATTATTCTGACACTGACCCAGTCAGAAGTGGAAAAGAGTGGCCTGGTCAAAGAAACGAACCCGAGAAACTTTGACTAGAAGCCGCATCGCTTTGCTGACTGAGCTTTAATTGCCCCGCAGGAGGCCAGGAAATAATTATTCTACAATTCTATTTATCTGCGCACTCTTTTGAATGCGGGATACAATAGAGTGTCAGAAAATACCCCCCAGTCTATTCCAAGTTCTCATTTCGGCTCTGAAAGAAGTTTTCTTCAGGACCAGCAATAAATCTAAAACATGAAACATGAAGCTTGATCTAGGTTTCAACACACCCTTTGTCCTGGGCACGAAATTCTCTTGAAAAAAAGCAATAAAAGAGGACTTATCGTTACCTTTATCAAATCTTTTATATTTTAATAAGCCTTCAGGAATGTGCGTCTGGCTGCTAGTCAGCTATGACGGGAGGTCACAGGGGAGGGGAGGGGTGTTGTTGTTAGACCTGTTGGTATTGATTTCTAGTATCTTATTCGCAAAATCGTCGCATTGAAATCTCCCAAACGCCCCTGTAAGGACGCGTTTAAGTAACACATAGCGGGACCTGGGCTCCAACCGAAATCAGTCTCTATGGTAAATATTATAAATGGGCGTTCTATGGGCAAGTGTGGAAAAGCAGATTTGTAACTTTTCGAATATGAATTACAGCTACATTACAAAAATTAAATAACAATACAGGTTGTCAGGATTTTCTAGTTGCCGATTAGTTTAATGTCGTAAATTGTAAAAGGGTCATTTACTTTTTGCAGACTGAGGAAAGACTCTCGAATGCTGAATAGGAGTATTGTCAGTTAATGTTGTAATGAAAATGGAATTTGAAAAAAAAATGATCCAATCCATGTTAATCGATAACCACGTATCCGGTCCTTTAATGCAGCTGAAACAGGGTGAGGGAATAGGTGAAACTTGACAACGTCTCAATGCGAACTTTCATGTTTCTTTTATGTGACTAGGTTTTTTCCTCCCGAGTTTTTCATCCGCATATGAACCTCGATGAATTTGAACCATTGCCGTGTGCTTGTCCAGAATCGAAATGCGAGCCTTTATTTTTAATCTTATGAAAGAATTTCCTTCTAGGCAGTTTATAATATTAGAAATTTAAGACGCTCCTATAATTTTATGGACAGCCATGGCCAAAAAGCATTAATTCCAGAAATGCAAGGAGACTAGTGCAAGGCATACATTAAATTTTAATCAGGTTTCGAAATCATGCTCAGGTTTAAAACCAAATACAGTTGACAGGGTGATAAGATTGAGACTCAATCGCAAAGTAACGAGCTATCGTCTCTCACATTGGCAGTCGTTGGTGATAAAGTAGGATTGATAGAAAGCCGACTTTTATTCCCTACTTAGTTTTGAGCTAGAAATTAAATAGTGCGGTGTAGACTTTAAGCAGTTGGATTCCCGTTAATCGTGAGATGATGTGGGGTGTACAGGAGAGAGAGAGAGAGAGAGAGAGAGAGAGAGAGAGAGAGAGAGAGAGAGAGAGAGAGAGAGAGAGAGAGTGAGCATATATGACATAAATATGGGGGGAAAGAAAGGGGGGTGGGTGGTAAAAGTTAGCAGAGGAACCGTAATTTACCTATAACGGAATTAGACACAATGAAGAACGATACAGATAATAATATACTTTTGTAAATGATAATCAAATGAAGAAGAAGAAAACGTTTACATGATTAGAATACCTATTTCCTACCGTTTATATTTTGCATGATTTGAAACTTTATTTTGCTCCCTTTTCTCGACATGATTCTTTCTCTAGCTAATTGTTGGGAGGGGGGCTATTTATAAATGGTTCGATAGACTTCTTGCATTGAAAAATTATGTCGAAAGCTTGATAATTCTACAAAAGAGCTGCTTCAAATACACAAAAAGACAAACAAAAAACATGAAAGATACACACCTGATGTTGCATTGAATCTTTATCATTGTAATTTGTTGAAGGCATCTCGAAATCCAGATTTTCCGTCGATCTTGCAATTGTCCGGCGTGACGGAGTTCGTTGTTTTTCTTTGATTGAAGCTTTCAAAGTCTGTTCCACGAGCGCCATTTGCTGCTGCTTGAGAAGCCTCAACTCCGCCAAGCCCGCCACACCGGCCTCTAGACGAGCGTGCGTGCGCTCTGTGTCCTTCCGCCGAAGCACCGGAACTCGCAGATGGCCCGGAAGTTCGCCCAGCGATCTGCTGCGCCATTTTGGAGTTTCCAGAAGATCGACTGTACCCTCCAGCTGTTGCTTGGAGAGTTCAGACACCCCGCAAGGGCTCTGAGTTAAAAGCTCCTGTCTCTGTTCGTCTTTTATCATACTTTATGTGTGAATGCGACTTGCACAGGGTTGACACAAAAATATGGTCTAGGAAGAAATACTCTCTAGGCTATAATAGTCTATAGTACCGTTTATTGATTTAAATTCGTTTTTTTAAATAAAGTTTATAACAGACACTATTAATACAACAATTGGAAATACAATTGATTGAATTACGTCACCTAAATCATCATTTTTAGTCGACTGGAATAAGAAAAATAGTTTTGCTATGTTCAACAAGGCAAATTTAGTTCCGTCGAAACGTCTATACCCTCAAAAGAATCATCTGACGTTAGCAAAAAATGTAGCCGTTTCACGACAGTGCCGTTTTGAATGAGGCATTGCTGTAGGACTCGGCCGTAATGTTCTCCCAGTCACAATGTCAACAAAAGTCACTTTGAACACGTAAGTAACTGTCGTTGGAGAAAGGGTCAGGTTTACTCCAAAGATGACATAAAAACAATCTCTACAAAGGATAATCAGTCCATTATAGGGTGACGAGTTCACTAGGTGCCTGTGCTCAGCTTCATAATTCTTTTTTCTTATCTTTTTAATCTTGTGGCCTTTCTAGCGTGTCAGGGTACAGCACAGACAGCTCTCACCGGAAAGTAAGACGGCGGACTCGCCGGACTGGTCGACATGTTTATGTTGGTCGTCTGCTCCTTTTGATACGACAGAGCTGTCACCGGTTGATGGCTGACCAGCTGAGAACAGGGAGAAGGAAACAATAATCATTATATCTGGCGTGGTTACAGATAACCTGTTTTAAGACCCCATGACCTTTGGCATGTATTGCTCGCTTCATTTACATTGAAACAGGTGACACAAAACCACAATTTTATGGTTATGCCTACATCATAAGTTTCAGATACGGTATTTAAAAGATTTATTTAGTTTGTTAAATTTTGAAGGGGCAATAAAGTTATCCAGGTGAAATACATTGTGTATAAAATTATGAATAATTAACTTTGCTCTGTAGAACACCCATCGGGCTCCATGTTTTATCTAGGTTTGCTTCTGTTTATGTGTGTAATTTTCAGTTTTGTTTTTGTTTTTGTTGTTTGTTTTTTAAACAATCAATAACGGGACTGTTTTTAAAAGAAAGAAATACTGACGCCACTACCAATGGTTACAGTTGAGCTACAAAAAAAGATTACTGTGATGGGATAAAATGCTAAAATGGGGACAGCTTGTAAATTTTTCTGTGTTAGCTGTTTTGCAAAAGCAATGATAAGTATAGCCTATCTGTGTGATTTTTTACATACATTTTATCATAAAATAAAATCCGATTGTTTAATGGCCATTTTTATATGAAGTCTAGCTACCTATGATGATGCTGCTAATGACGATGGTGATAATGAATGATAGTAATGTTGTTGTTGTTGTTGTTGTTGTTGTTAAACTTTCGAGATATATTTGATGTACTAGGTTCGGCATAAACGTCTCTAAACAGTAAGTGTCGAGATGCTGCTATGCCGTACTAGGTACGTCCGCCTGCGGCACAGCAAAAGACCAGTACGACGAACTAGGTACGTGAAAGTATCTCTTCGACATACCAAACAAACGAAAAGTGACAGAGCAAAAGTAAAAGCATGCGAGTAGCTGTCTTTCTGTATTATCATTATTATTATTATTATTATTATTATTATTATTATTATTATTATTAT
>RQTK01001138.1:0-53186 GCA_003991915.1 Elysia chlorotica | reverse complement strand
AAGGGGGAGGAGGGAGGGGGGGAGAGGAGTATGGGGGGGGGGGGGGTAATTAATATAGTTGCCGACAAATCTTCATCGGGAAATAAGCGGGGGAGGATTGTTAACTGTGTGGTGAAAATGCACGTACAGTACATTTTTTAGTAATAGATATAGAGGATGGTTAGGAGGCGAGATAATTGGTCTCAAAGTAGAATGCGCCGTTTTAAATTGGAAATTGTGTGTTCCATCACCAGATTGGTCCCCTTGTTTCCTAATGTTTGTCTGGGTGACAGTATAACATGACTAACGTAGTCGATTCCTGGGATTCCATTGTCTTGTTTGATAACGTTGAAATATGGTCGACTTAGCTGTCTGCAGCTAAAGAATCGTACAGGATTTCTTAACAGTAATACACCAACAGAATAAAAGGAAGAGTTCAATTTATGTAGGTCATAACGTCATATCTAAACAAATATCGTTTTGGACGAAATGTGCGATATGATTTGTATGAAACTTGCCTAGTAATCGTGTAGCAATCTAAAAAAACTTTATCACAAATCGCTTAATTTCCTCCACTTGCTTTAAACCTTGTTTTTTTTCTTCTTGGATAAGCTGCAATTAGATGTATCAGAGTAGTGAGTTTGTTATTCATGAAGTATTTAGCCTGGATGAAACAAAAACTTTTGATTAAAGTAATAATTCGCCAAATTCTCCAAAATAAAACATCGAAACAGCAATAACGACCGCCAAAACGCTCATGGTAAACATTTTGCTTTTCATTTTTATCATTGTTATTATTATTATTTTTAAAGCAAGTGGAGGAAATTAAGCGATTTGTGATAAAGTGGTTTAAATTCACTATCCCCTTCAATAATCGTGGAGTGTCCTCAAAAGCAGCCAACCTCCAAAGAACGATCAGGCTTAATATTAACTAAAATCTCTCAAAAAAGGTGATTTCCCCTTTCCATATTTTGAAATGAGACTATCACGTAATTGAACAGTTGACATTTTATCAGTCAGAAAGAAATTTTACTAACTACCTTATCCCCCCCTTTTCCCATCTCCTGAATGTTTGTGTGTATGCTGGAGAGTTGACGTCTGGCTTAGTGTATATGAACGAAAAACAGTACTGCTTCCAGGGTATTCGAATGAGATTTGATGCTTTCTTTTTCAGATATGAAAACGATTCAAGACATGTTATATGTAGTAATTCGGATTAAAGACTGCTGCACCTAAACTAATCGACTAAATTTTTTTGCTCATTGAACTGATAACTTTGCCTCTTACAAACCAGATATTTCATTGCATTTCAATTTGTTTTACTAACTTCATCCATGTACCATGAATGTAGTATATGAATTTCTACATCATCCCCTTCCTGCTATTCCAAACCTCCAAAGACATTTACATCTGCTATTCCAAACCTCCAAGGACATTTACATCAACACATATTTAGGTACAACCATTTTCAAAACTTCAATGTAAGCAACAAACAAAGGATATAGTTTCCAATATCAAAATATCTAAAAATACAGATGTGGGGAGAACAGGACATTTATTGTAAGTATAGAAGCTATTAAACAATACTTTGTATCATAATATTACTATAAGAGACAGCAAATATCTAAAATAAAACACCAATATCACAATGCTGCTGAAGGTGTTTTACACCAAGCAAATGTAAATATGACAAAAATTTACCCAGGTCTTTGATACAATGATCATCTTTACATGAAAAGGCAATATCCCTAAAAACATTTACCAAAGGAACATACATAATATCTTTAATTAAATATCTAAAGAAAAAAAATATTACCATATGAATACAAAAGATGAATAGCAAAAAAAAAAAAGGAAAAATAAATCTGTAAGTTACTTTTGATGCCTTTTGATTGTCCTCAATGTTGTTAATGCACGGTTAAAATATCAAAACAAACAGCAAATCAAAGCAAATGTTAAAAGAGAGCTACATAGAGAAGGCATATACTGTATAAACATTCACCCATCAAACTTTCCCCACTTAATAGCATACTGTGAATACTTTAAAAAAACAGAGTATAAGAACATTCTGGATAGATATATTGAGAACTTTAATTTATTTTACACAATTCTAAGGCTTCCCTAAAATCTTACAAAAACACTAAATATATCATTTTTCTGTATTCGAGGGAAATGGGAGGTTCTTATCTGTACATTTAATGTGCACTGTTCAATAACTCTTCAAAAACAACAAAACAAAAAAAAATATTTCGTCATTTTTCTCATAGGGAGTTGAAAGTGCAGTTACTCAGTTTTATCATCAACAATCATTTATTTTACTTACTCCTATTTTACTAACACATATACAACTAGGTGTTATATTGAAACTTGATAGTTCCATATAGCCTTGTCTGATTGATGAAATTTTAAACTTAAAAAGATGAACTGTTCCTGCATTCAGTTTCTTCAATAAACATTTTTTCATGGCGTGTAAATAATTTTTAGCTGTCAACATTGCATAACATTAGTTTATTCTTTTAACTGCGATCTGTGATTTTTAAAAAAAATCCCAGTAAGTCATACAAAAGTGTTGCGTTTGATAAAAGAATAGTACATGAAAACACAAAATGGACAGGAAGAGACCAAATGGTACTCATGCAAAAAAAAGACATCCATGCTAAAAAAGTTTGTTGGATATTATTACCATTGCAGGAACATTCACAATCAACAATTGATATAAATAAAATCAATGATGTGATTTGATATGATTATAACAACCAGATGTATGAAAATAATGAACATATTTTTTGTACAAGATGTAAAATATTAAATTTGGAAAAACCATAAAGAATGAAAAAGTTATAGAGGAAATAAGTAGTTAAGAAAATAGATAGGTTTATAATAGAACCGTTATGCTGGTAAAGTCAACAGTAAATATTTAACAGACACATCAACAGTTTCAAGTCAGCAGTAAACATTTTACAGTTAATTCATGCATTACAAAGTCAGCAGCAAACACTTTGCAGTCAATATGTTATTTATCATGTCAGCGGTAAATGTTTTACAAAAAGATATATACAATATACAGCAATGGAAAATAAATGCAAAATGAGAAGGAAAAAGATTTCTTTTTTTATAAAGATGTAATTAATGTTACAAAAAAAGAATGTGAAATATGGTTTCAACATTTATAGGGAATGAGATTTCACCAAATATTACTTTACTCTGTAGTCATGTTCAACAAGTAGAAGCATCATGGCGTCACTTTGTGGTAAATATTTTTCCATTTGTGCACTTTATGTCCCTTTTCAAATACTAGAATAATTTGCACAGTAAGCGAACATTATTGCTTGATCAGCTTACAAAAACCTAATGGAGCTCATGTCTTCCAATACAGTTGCATAACTCTTAGTCGTTTCACATTACTAATACACATTAGTTTTCTACCAATATATCTTTACAAGAATGAAAATCTTTTTTCCAAAACTGCTTTAAATTAGCCAAAATATGAAAGAGTTAAGTGTTGGAAACATCATTTAACAATATTCTCCTTCAGAAACTATAAAACTAGTAATTGTCACACCCCTTTCAAAGAATATAAAGGCCTAAGAATACCAAAATCATTTTCTTAAAAAAATGCCTTAGAATGATAATATTAATAATATCCTCCAGTCACAAAATGGATAAAATAATCTCACCTAAATGACAAATATTGTTTAAAACCATAGCAAAAATGAAAAAATACTCCTGAGGTAAAACAAACAAAACAAAAAAGATACAGGGCACAAGGATGAAAAATCATAATTTTGCGAGGAAGATGGAGAAGGAAAAGAAAAGGAGAGAGAGAGAAAGATTAATACAAATAGAGATATATCAGTGATCAAGAAAATTAGGATAAATATGAAGAAGAGAAGTGTAATCTTAATAGAAAGGAGCTAAGTTTGACGACAGGAGTATAATGGGTAAGATCTTGTGAAGTTATATGTTAATACAAAATTATTATTGGAAACTGCTTATTTTTGCACAACCATCCAATGAAAGACTTTAATATGCCAGTTAAGTGCTGGTAATTTTTGATTTAGTCAAATGCAATGTATTTTTTTTTTAAACTAATAGTTACTCACACATTTATTTATCATCTAATGAATTTTTTAAAAAGAATCTCCACATAATTATTTGTTAAAAGATAGAAAAGAAACAAAAACCTTCGGTTAAAAGTTTTTTTAGATCACATCAAATTTAAAGCAAAATTTTAAAACTATTTTGGAACATTTAGCTTTTTAGCAGGCACAGTACACTGCATTTTTTGGTTGTTTCTCCCCCAGGCATCTTTAATATGCCTGAATGACAACTTGATAGTCTTTGTGACATTCTTTCTGATAGCTTTAAATAAAAATACTTCCTCATAATCATACATACTCATTCATAATAAACACCATACACAGATGCCACTGCGTAGATCGATTTATTCCTGAACTCATGTGATGAGAATGTGTCATGAGCCTCATCCCATAAACATCTGCTGCCCACCCTCATTCCTTGTGCCTTCAGCTCGCCAATTTGTACAAGGCATATGATTTTGTAGCGTGGAATCATCAGTGACTTTACTCTTGCTTTGATAGTCTGGGGAGGATTATAGAAAGAAATGGAGATAGAAATTAACAAGGATGAGTAAGAAAATATGCCTTCAATTTTTTTTGCAAAAGACGTGCGTTTAGAAGAAATTATATAGGAAGAAGATTCATATAAAATTAAAACAAAAATAAACTCCCATCAAATAATTGAAAATTTCAAGTAAGGTAGAGTAGCTGTCTATATTTTTAACACTTTTGTGGTTCAGTTGCATTCACTTCTTTAATTTGAATTCTTTTAATTCAAAGTTTTCATCAAATCCCAAGTAATTTGAATTATGATGTTTTCACTAGAATTTATAACCAAACAAACATTGTGAATTTTAGAGTGCTGTGCACTTTTTTGTTGGAAACTTTTAAATCACTGACAACATTGTGGTGACTATAAGGTCATAAATATAAGTAAACTACAAAACAACATTTTTCTTTGGTTTTAGCGACAGCGATACTTCTTTATTGGATCAGAGGAACCACAGGCTCTTATTGATTAGTATGAGACAAGGCAGCCTCAAAAGAAAGATGGGATGTCCGCAAACTTAATGGCAAGGGATGAGCAGTAGCCATGCTGAAAACTAGTGATGAAATATGAAGGCTGTTTATTGTACATGCATTCTTTCTATGTCAACATATGCACACCACTGCCTGAAAAAGCCCAAGTCACATAATACAGACTTTATTCATAATCATATTAAAATTAAGTAGTTACCATTAGTTTAGACAAAAATTCATGAGTTTTAATGAGTTCAATGATAGATTCATGTTGGAATCATGAAATTGCAAAAGTCTCTCCAAAAGCAATAATTTTAGCATAATATAAAAACAAAGACTCATGATTTGGACTTCTTATGCTCAAATAAATGAAAGCTTTTGCAAATGTGCAACAGAAAGTTATTGATGAAAGATAAAAAGTTTATTACTCAGTTTTACTGACCAAAAATTGCTCAGTAGAAATTAATAGTTGACATAACTATCTCTTTCAATAATTTTTTTATCTATTTTAACTCCCACAGCACTCTGAAGGCCGTCTGATGGCCAGATGGCCAGTCTGAGTCTGGCACGGGTGAATGGGTGTGAACAAAAGGGGTGTGACAGTACTGTTCACTAGGTTAACAGATGCTGTGAGTGTTGCATTGTTATTGCCGACACTTTATTAATAAGTTCATAAAACTATATATTTCTATTGCGCTAAGATGTTGGTTGATTTCACTATCTTGTTTGTTTCTGCTTTTCATTAATCTTTTATTACTAATCATGTAGGAAGAATAAAGGAGCATCCAGTTCTTTCCTGCAGGTGATCACAATGAAACTTATTTAATTTTAAATAGCTGAGGGTGTGGTAGGTTTCAGTTTGAATCATTTTTTACATGGAAAAACATTCCTCATGTGTACATGTGTCTCTTGACTGAAAAGGGTTATGCGTCTAGGACCCTTGTAGCCCCAATTGAAAGCTCTACAAAACAGAAATGGAAATATCAGTTGAGGATCGAAAAATTTGACCGCATACTTGTCAATCAAGAGCACTGATGCAAGTGATATCTGGCGACTAATATTGCTAAAAATGCCATCTTCAAACAAATGTTATGTCCCACAGGTTTCCTTCAGAGATGGGCGGAAAAAGGGGGCTGGTTGGAAAATGAGCGGTGACACCAAAGAACTGAAACTTGGACCTCTTGCTCCTCAGTCCTGAGCACTGGAGACTGAGATATCTTGACTTGACTTGACTTGACTTTTCCACGATGTAGACCTTTTGGTCTGTTCGCGGTTTCTATTTAAATACTGAGTTTAATTGCATGCGTTGCCGGTGTTTCTAACTGACTTGACTTTTCCGCGACTTGACTAAGCCAACTTTAATAATATTTAAATTTAATTAGATCTACATCCCACAAATTTCTAGAAAAACATCAGACCAGATTTTTGGCCACATGTCCAGTATCGCACCATCTGCTTGAGAATGCATGGGCAGTTATAGTATGTGTTGGCCTACTATCCAAATAAACTCAGTACAGTGTAAAAGTGAGCCAATTACAAGCCCACAGTCACATTAATAGTACAGGCTTGAGTTCCACATGCAATGTGGCCAGCGCCTGTTTTTTACATGTGTGTGTGTGTGTGTGTGTCTGTGTGTCTGTCTGTCTTTGTGTCTCATCCAGCAGCGTTTGACACTTCTATGAGAATCAGCCAAAGCATAGCTTTCAACACCATCCTGCCCTACTTCAATGGTCCAACCATCTTTATGCACAGAGACTAAACATCCCCAGCTTACCCAAGATCTCTACAGGGGGTATCTTGCACCTTCCTCAGCCCTCTCCTTTCTTAGAGATCCAGGCTATCATCAGTGATATAACCACCATAATGTGACAGGGAGACTGAGAATCCTCAAAACTATTCATGGATTTAATTAGTTAAGACGCGTTAAATAAACATTTGTACGTTAGTTTTTAAAATGTTAAAGGATCTTGGTGTAGCCTTTTATAAAAAAAATTATAATCACACAAGTAGTATAGATATATATGAAAAAAATTAGACAATAAAAATGCTGCATGTTTTTCATTTAATGTAAAAAAAAAAAAAGAAAACTCACTTCAGACAGTGTTTTTGTCATGTCTCTGCAAAACTCAGGTCTGTATTGTTCTTCAGACAATAAGTTTTCCATAGATTCTTTGATGATATTTCGGACTGAGGCATAGGGAAATCTTTTGGCTGGTTCCAGCTGATATGTATTTTCATACTTCACAGGTGCATGATATGGATCTTCATGACCAGGTTCGTCCATAAATGATACAGAACTCACAGATCTGATCCGCAAAAGGTAAAAAAACAAAGGTTAAAGTTTCCAAAATATTCTTTTAATTACATACTCTCTCAAAAAATATTTTTCAACAGAATATTTATGAACTATTGAAGATCACTAACTCTTTTCTTGAAAACCAATTGTATCCTTTATTGATACTATTGATTTGTGAATCGCTTAAGGAAGAACTAGGTGTTTTTTTTTAAAAGGCTACTAAGCAAGTGTCAAAAATCTAATCTTAAATCTATTTTTATATTCATGGCTTATTAGAAGAGAATTAAAGTGTGTATGATACAAACCACACAGTAACCTACAAAAGAACATTAAATTAAAAAGGTAAGTCTTATTATTAAGCATAGCCTGTGACTCTGGGCAACTCTAATATTTTGCAATATAAATACATAGCAGAAAGCTGTTACTATCAATTTCAACAGCATAGATACTAAAGGTGATGTAGTACGTAAACTTTTTAAATTATTACAAAACAGAGATATGCGAGATATGGTTTCTGAGACTATGGGGAAAATCAGTTTGAAACAGAAAAAGTGAAAACAGAGTAAACACTACCAAATACAATGCAAGCAGCAAGAAAAATCCTGGAGCCGCCAAGTAAAGCAAAGTAAGTAAGATATTTAAAATCTCCCACTCACCCAACTTTGTGTGAGCGATCATGTCTTGCCACATCACTGCTACTTAGCGAGGACATGGAACCTTGCTTTTTAAGTAGTCGTGCTGCCTTGTCGCGAGCTTTGTCATGGTCTGAAGACATTCTGGTTATAGGATGAACTGCTGAAAAAGTGTAATGGGCTTTAACTTCTTTACAAAATGTTATTATAAATTTCAAATGGCACTGCTGGTTCGAAAATTCAAGCCACTACTTAAAAATAACTAGGTAATTATAGAAGCTGACCAAAATCCCTATTTGCGTCCTTATAAAGCTTTTAAAAAATAATAAACACATTGAAGACAAACCGTCGACAAACCCGTGTGTTACTCAAAAGAGAATACAAGTCACTACTTAAAAATAACTAGGTAATTATAGAAGCTGACCAAAATCCCTATTTGCGTCCTTATAAAGATTTTAAAAAATAATAAACACATTGAAGACAAACCCTCGACAAACCCTGTGTTACTCGAAAGAAAAATACAAATTAATTAGTCAGAGGAAATTGAGCATACTAAGAATAAGAATAATCTTAAATTTCACATCTCATCACTGAAATACAAAACAGATAGATACCTGTTTGATTTAACTTCTTATTTTTAAGTTAATTTGATCAGGTGTTGTGCTGAGGGCTAGATTTGTAGCACCTGAATTCGAGTGTGAATCTGATGTTGCTTAGATACATAGACGCTGTCTAACAAACCGGAAGGGTTTATCATACTGCATTTATGAATTAAATATTTTTAGGAAATAAAAAATTCATTAATTATTACTTTAAATGATACAGAAATATTATAAGAAATTGAAAATACTCATTTTATGAATCTACATTTTTGTCAAGATAAATATAATACACAAAATCAAAAATAAAAAAAAGATTTCCAAATCCTGACGAACGTATACAAACAGTGCTTCCGGCACACATTGACCTTTCAGGTACATGTAACAGTAGTTTTGATTTGTTAATAGAAAAAGATGAAACCCAATCATATTCTATTTCACTTTCATCCATGACAAATCGAAACAATATGGCGATTGTTGACGAAGTCAGCTCCGACTTCCACAGAAGTAAATAGAGATAAGAAACAGTTCACCATGTACTTTCCACTAGGATGGCCGAAGCGGTTGAAAACTCCTTCTGGAGATTCAGTTTTAATCAGCCATATAGTTAGCAGTTGTGATCGCATGCTTTTTGCTGTTATCTCAAAGAAAACTCTGAGTATCTGGTATTCCAAGGTGAGTGAACTTCAAATTTTGTTTCAGGTGCATGATATGGATCTTCATGACCAGGTTCGTCCATAAATGATACAGAACTCACAGATCTGATCCGCAAAAGGTAAAAAAACAAAGGTTAAAGTTTCCAAAATATTCTTTTAATTATATACTTTCTCAAAAAATATTTTTCAACAGAATATTTATGAACTATTCAAGATCACTTACATCATCACTAACTCTTTTCTTGAAAACCAATTGTATCCTTTATTGATACTATTGATTTGTGAATCGCGTAAGGAAGAACTAGGTTGTTTTTTTTTAAAAGGCTACTAAGCAAGTGTCAAAAATCTAATCTTAAGTCTATTTTTATATTCATGGCTTATTAGAAGAGAATTAAAGTGTGTATGATACAAACCACACAGTAACCTACAAAAGAACAATACATTAAAAAATTAAGTCTTATTATTAAGCATAGCCTGTGACTCTGGGCAACTCTAATATTTTGCAATATAAATACATAGCAGAAAGCTGTTACTATCAATTTCAACATCATAGGTACTAAAGGTGATGTAGTACGTAAACTTCTTAAATTATTACAAAACAGAGACATGCGAGATATGGTTTCTGAGACTATGGGGAAAATCAGTTTGAAACAGAAAAAGTGAAAACAGAGTAAACACTACCACAAGAAAAATCCTGGAGCCGCCAAGTAAAGCAAAGTAAGTAAGATATTTAAAATCTCCCACTCACCCAACTTTGTGTGAGCGATCATGTCTTGCCACATCACTGCTACTTAGCGAGGACATGGAACCTTGCTTTTTAAGTAGTCGTGCTGCCTTGTCGCGAGCTTTGTCATGGTCTGAAGACATTCTGGTTATAGGATGAACTGCTGAAAAAGTGTAATGGGCTTTAGCTTCTTTACAAAATGTTATTATAAATTCCAAATGGCACTGCTGCTTCGAAAATTCAAGCCACTACTTAAAAATAACTAAGTAATTATTATATAGAAGCTGACCAAAATCCCTCTTTGCGTCCTTTTAAAGATTTAAAAAAATAATAAACACATTGAAGACAAACCGTCGACAAAGCCGTGTGTTACTCAAAAGAGAATACAAATTTTAATCAGAGTAAATTGACCATATTAAGAATAAGAATAATCTTAAGTTCACATCTCATCACTGAAATACAATACAGATAGATACCTGTTTGATTTAACTTCTTATTTTTAAGTTAATTTGATCAGGTGTTGTGCTGAGGGCTAGATTTGTAGCACCTGTATTCGAGTGTGAATCTGGTGTTGCTTAGATACATAGACGCTGTCTAACAAACCGGAAGGGTTTATCATACTGCATTTATGAATGAAATATTTTTAGGAAATAAAAAATAATTAATTATTACTTTAAATGATACAGAAATATTATAAGAAATTGAAAATACTCATTTTATGAATCTACATTTTTGTCAAGATAAATATATACACAAAATCAAAAATAAAATATAGATTTCCAAATCCTGACGAACGTATACAAACAGTGCTTCCGGCACACATTGACCTTTCAGGTACATGTAACAGTAGTTTTGATTTGTTAATAGAAAAAGATGAAACCCAATCATATTCTATTTCACTTTCATCCATGACAAATCGAAACAATATGGCGATTGTTGACGAAGTCAGCTCCGACTTCCACAGAAGTAAATAGAGATAAGAAATAGTTCACCATGTACTTTCCACTAGGATGGCCAAAGCGGTTGAAAACTCCTTCTGGGGATTCAGTTTTAATCAGCCATATAGTTAGCAGTTGTGATCGCATGCTTTTTGCTGTTATCTCAAAGAAAACTCTGAGTATCTGGTATTCCAAGGTGAGTGAACTTCAAATTTTGTTTTTATCTTTTTTTTTTTTTCTGTTGATTCCCAACTGTATAAATATTATCTTAGGTAGAATCCAGGGTTTATCCTATTTCTAGATCTAAATTTGAAAATGAGTTTAGAGTCTAGATAATATTTTAATCAGAATATGAGTTATCCTGAATATAACCCAATTATCTAGATCCAGATTCTAAGGAATACAATTACAATTTTAATTTATAAGATTTAGATTCTAAAGATAAGCGACTCTACAAGATGTGATACCCCAACAATCCTAGAAAATCTATGATATGATATGATATGATATGATATTTTTTCAGCACTATTAGGCCTTTAGGCCTTTTGCTGATCTTTTTATTCACAGTCTTTTGTAGAACTATTTTGATTGTTGGTGATCTCCCCTGTCTAAATTAATCTAGATACACTGATACCAATGTTCTTTCCAGTGACAATCTAGTCTATTTTTAAAACTGTTCAATGATGGAGCATTCACGACATGAATTGGCAGCCCATTCCAGATGTCAGTAACTCTATTTGAGAAAAAATGCTGTCTTAGTCCAGTGTTTACTCTACATTTTCTCAATTTGTACATATGTCCTCTATTTCTTGTATCATCTTCCTTGATAAGAGGCGAACTGACATCATACATTTCATGGGTAAACTTGTACACTTCTATCATATCCCCTCTTTTTCTCCTGTACTGCATGCTAGGAAGACGTCTTTCCCACATTTATCCTGAATATAACCCAATTATCTAGATCCAGATTCTAAGGAATACAATTACAATTTTAATTTATAAGATTTAGATTCTAACTTCTAAGGATACCAGGCCTACTAGATGTAGATAATTAATCTAGATCTCTAAATTTAGAACATATCTGTAGTGTCATTAGTTGTGAAAATACGGCCTCAAATTATTCTATGGTGACTATCAACCTCGTCTGTTTCTGTGATGAATGCTATGTATACTTCGATTTCACGAGCTGCACTATTCACGATACAATAACAAACAAGTGTTCTTTTGGCCTAATTTATACTTTATAGGCTAGAAAAGTATAATACATGTGATGTTACCAGATCTAGACCAATGTTTGATGTTGTTTTTCGTTCCTCCTTCAATTTTGACTAGAGTTGTACAGGTCTTTAGTTTTATGGCCCAATGATTAGCTTTGTCCACTGTTGGCTTTTATGGCATCTATTTGTGAATTTAGCTTTCTTTTGATGAATCAATCACAAGTAGCCTGCTTATAAAATGTTTAACATTTTCTAGGTTCATGCTTTTCAGTCTGGTATAGGCATCTGGTGGTAAATCTTGGACTTTTGGGATTTTTTGTTCTCTCCTTCTTATAAATAGGCCTATAAAAATGCCTCTGAATTGTGTGTGCATTCAATCAATGATATTTAAAAGAGCTTGTTATCCGGCTGTATTGTAGAACATACTATTCATGCCTGTTATATATCTGCAAGCAAGACATGTCATCTATACCTAGAAAGGTTTCTTCCAGTTCCACCATTGTTCAGACCTTGCGTATTATATTTGCTTGTCTTATGATTTGCTCTTTGTGAGTATTAAAAAGATTGGGGAGTGGGGGGGGGGGAGATGATCAACAAGTATCTAGAGGATGATTCTGGTCTCAGCTGATATTTCGCTCAGGGGTAGATCTCAATATCAAGTTACAAGTGATATACTATCGTATTTTCTATATTTTTTCTTAGTAAAGACTAGCCCAAAGAGGCCTGGATGCATCAACATTAATATATGGGTATTGTTAAAAAAAAAAAACCCACTAATCTTCATCTTAAGGCTGAAAAGAGTTTTACATGACTTTTGATTTTTTTTTTTCCTGATAGTTTTACCATGTAAATTTCTTAGATTAATCATTATGTAGTGCAGCAAGATAGTAAAATTTTTTTTTCATTTCTAACTTAATAGATATGGGTGCACTACAATGCCATAATCATGATGGGAGTCTAGCATCAATATAAATACATAGTATTAACATGTTCAACAGTTCATGTATATTTCATAGTTCATAGTTTTTCCATTACCATCACCACTACTGTTGCCCTTTTTCCTCTTTGACCACTTGTCCTAATTACAATTTTTTAAATGAAATTTGCAGATTTATTTTTTTTAGTACCATTCAAATTTTGATGATTCTGAAAAGATGCAATGATTTGAATGAACAGCTTTTAAAATCACAAAGCTATGTTACACTCTACTTGTCTTGAAAAATTTCTAGAGCAGTGCTTTAAATGTGTATCTGCAATTATTGTATTGTTAGTTTATATGTTTAAAAAAAGTGCTAAAAAATGTATATATATATTATTTATTATATCATTTTTATTTGAGCAACAGGCTTCATTTTGAAGAGCTCTAGCACCCTAATTTTTGCTCCAATTAACTTGAAACTATCTATAAGATGTGCCTTACATTTGCCTTCAACCCATTTTAAAGATTTGTTTTCCTTCTTACACAGTCACTTAGTATAGTTTTTAAACTTGTCATATGGTTATGAGACCCACTGGTTTGGATAATCTTGGTTTACTGTCATATTTTTCCAATGTTTTGTATAACCTACTTAAATATTCTCCACATACTTTCGATTCATTCCAAAATGTTTTGAAAGTTCACAATATTTGTTTCTTTTATTAGATTTAATTATGATTATTTTGGAGGATGAACTGGCAAAATACAGATTTACTGAAACTTAAATCTGTATAAAATCACCCAATTCTTTATAAAATGAAGTCCATGCATGGCAAATTAGATTCTAGATCTCAAATGATCTCTTACTAAATGTTAGCTAACTGTAAATACATTTGTCAAACTTGTCTGTTGTTAGACTTTCAGTGTCATATTATATTTTGTTTAGTTGATTTTAAAATGAAAATAAATTTTTTTTTTTTTTCTATACTGCACATCAAGTGACAGTGTCAATTTTTTAAGGTTTTAGAACTAAAACCGAGCTTGTTCAAGCGAAATGGACAACTTGACTATTTCTCCCTTTTCAATTACGTATGCTTAATCAAGATGTAGATATTATAAGCTAGGCTTTGTTCAAAAGATAATAAAAAATAACTGTAGAAAAGATTATCATGTTCAAAACAAAAGATTACAGAAAACAAACGCAAAAAAATCGGAAAACAGACAGAAAAGTTATCAATGAAATAGAATTTTGTTGTTCTAACGTTTCTTTCTGCAGGGAAGAGTTGATAATTTTCAGATATGTGGTTATATTCTCTTTGAGAACAAAAGTATCTTGCTGCTTGTTCATTTCAAGTTCTAGTAAAATAATTTTTTTGAGTTTCTAATTAGTGGCCGCAAATTATTAGTTGTATCCTTTCAGCTTTGTCCAGCAGACAGTTCTGATGAAGTCTTTGAGTTTATATTTAGTAACATAATAAAAAAAAATGTATAATTTGAACATGGCTGTGAGGACAGCGCATACTTTCAGAAAGGCATATTATCATTTCTAAAGCACCAGTATCTTAAACATTGTTACTCATCCTTGAGATGGAAGTTACATGTTTTCTCGAAGCGTTCTCTGGATAACATGCCAAGACAAGGTCGTCCTCTGGAAGAACTTGGAAACTTAATATTGCATGCAGTGTTATCGTGGACGATTTGGAATACGAGCACACAACATTAATATCACAAGGTAGAAAGATGGGCAGTTGGACGCAGAGAGAGAGAGAGAGAGAGAGAGAGAGAGAGAGAGAGACTGACTGACAGACAGACAAAGGTTGCATTTTTCGGTCTGACCAACACTTTAATTCTCCTTAAAGGGATCACACCACACCGTGCATCTCCTGTAAAGTATTTCATGAGCAATTCTAAAATCTTAGCCTTCGTGGGTATGCGCAATCCTTTGAACATACTGGCATTAATAACCAATCGAAATGTTGTCCCCTTTAGCACCCTACTAGCTGATTCGGTGTCATTATAGTGTGATAGTCAGACAGAAGTCCTGGTATTCCAACACTGTCAGTGTGGCAGCACGTAAATGTTTATTTAATAAAAACATTGACTAACTTTAATAAATATTATTGGAAAATATTAAGCTATTGCAACTTGCAATTTGCAATACTTCTATTGTGAAGAAAATAGTGCAACGCATTAAAAGTATACTTCCAGACCACAGCCACCCCCTGAGGATTTTTGCTTTATGTTTTAGCTTTTTGCCATTAATATTATGGAAGTTGATGCCCTCATCCAGTTACAAAAACTTTCTCTCCTCGAACTTAAAGGCGTATCGCATGAAGTGGGCTGCTTTGTGAGAATCACTAAACTAAGCCATCTTTATCTTGAATTTATACTGTAGACTTGGTGTCTCAGTATATTCAAGAAATTTGTATTGCAGGAAAAGGGATATTTCCACAACATTGTTACTCATCCTTGAGATGGAAGTTACAAATGTTTCTAACAGCTTTACAGTTCAATTTTGAATTGCTTTAAATTGCTTAGCAATGGCGTTGAATATTGTATTTATGGTTTGTCTTTAATTTATTATGGGGAAAAGGTATTCAGTTTTTACATTAACTAAATCCATTGTCCAACATTTACAGTCGTACAATGTCTGTAATGAACCTGAAAAGATGTGGCAAAGGTGCTTAAAAATCACTTAGCCGTGGAAGACCCAAAGTATGAATAGCATCCCACTAGAAGTGCAAAAATCTACCAGACTGTCTAAACGCTTTTAGTGCTGCAACATGAACATGTTTTTGTGCGTGTATGCTTTTTTCTCTTTTTTTTTTTTTAAACACAGAATGATCTAAAGCAAATGATAGAGACAGCCTCAAAGGGTGGTGCTATATGCATGTCATGTATGATTATGATGTAGGCTCAAATGCTTTTTAAGCGTATCTTTCACAAGGAGTTCAAGTTTCTTATAAATGATAAAACATTCCCAAACTTCAACTTTTGAAGAAAATACACACACACACACAGACACACACACAAAACCCAGAGCGATACATGTCTAACTTAATGTGTATTTCAACACATTTTTGTCACCCATGTGTCTTTATTGAACTTTGTAGCCTAAGATTTATGTGGTGTTTTAAGATTAGTGTTCCAGCCTTTATAGTCTATTTTGTTTCTTATTGAGGTTCCATAGTGAGTATAGCTTCATCCAGTATATATTATATACCCTTCTTACTAAAAGTTGACTGACACCGACCCAACAAGTTAGAGGGGACAAATATAGAACTTCCTGACCTGAAGATCAACGCTCTGCCACATGAGCCAGTTCGCTCCACGAGAGTCGTTCGAAATGTAAACCATTCATTATTTATCAATCTGGTGCGGTTTGGTTTTTTTTTTTGTTTGTTATAATATGATAATTGCAAGTGCACAAAAAGTTATCACAGTGCATCCTTAACCCGACCATCTCATTCTTCACACAAATTTAGCAATTTGTAAAGCAAAGCTATTTGAAAACCGGTTGAAAAATGAACGTTTGAAATGTTGAAAAGTAGAATAACGATGGAAACAAAGCGTCAAAACGCCTTCCAAGCGCGGGAGTATTATTGTTTTGAAGTTTCATGTTTTCTGTCGTGGCGAGTTTCCTGCATGTAAAATCCCAGCTTCTATACCTTCTTCTTAAAGTTTCTGATTAGCCAGCACATCGCAACGTTACTCTCTACATTCGATTTTTCATAAGTGACCAAATTACGCTATCTATGTTTGGATTCTTTTTGCCTCTTTCTTTCTCTAGCCCCCCCCCTCTCTCTCTCCTCTCTCTCTCTCCTCTCTCTCTTTCTCTCTCTCTCTTTCTCTCTCTCTCTCTCTCTCTCTCTCACACACACACACACATACATATATGAAAATATACTCATATACTTCGTCTTGGTCCTGACTACGTTGTATCTAGTCAAGCATGCTTCAGACCACATGTCAATTTATGATCGCTGTACGCATTGCTATATGAAGTTATTAAAAACACCGCAAATATTATTTTATAGATTTTCCTGATCGATAATAATTGTTATAGCGTGCTGCCTGCGTTAACCTTAACCCTACCTATACATGTACAGTGTTTGTTCACGTACAGAGAGTTTCGTCTTCTCACACAAAACACTTTTGTGGATTGTTTCGCTTAACGTTGTGTTTAGGTTTTACTCTGTATATCTGAAGCTGAGAGAACTCTAATGAAAGTAAAAACTGTATCAAATGTAAGATTAAGGTTTAGTTGAATCGATCTTTAGAAGTATCATGATACTACAATGTAAACACCTTACACGTGTAACGACGCGTCTCCTCTTTTCTCACGCTGTGTCCACCTCTATCCTTTTATGATTACACTGAGGAGGTATATAAATGTCGGGTTGGGTTATTGGTACACCGGATACACCGTAATTATGGTTAAGATGACTGTAAAGTCTGCATTCAATTGATTTTCGTTTTCACTCTACATTTTATCGCATCCGAGGGTAATTTTTTTATTCCTTGGATGTTTAAAAATTCTTTGTCCCTAACCTATGGTACAGCATGATTATGACACGTATCATAATAGAAACAATATTATGAATATATAATTATAATTATATGTAATGCAACAATTTAATAGCGCTTAGTTTTACCCTGCAGGGTGGTCTTGAATCTTTTGAAAACCCACAACCATAAATTTACGTCCATGTCACATCTCTCTCTCTCTCTCTCTCTCTCTCTCTCTCTCTCTCTCTCTCTCTTTCATTACCCGCACGCACACTCCCTTTCTGTTTTACGATGGGATTTAGTTTAATGTAATCACAGTAATGTCGTAGCCAGATCAGGAGTCTCCGAGTTGTACACTTTCTTTGTAAACATGTATAGTTTCAATAAATAGCCAAATGTTTTTGTTTAGTGTGTTGTTGTTGTTGTTGTTGTTGTTTTTTAGTGCTTTAGAAATGGAATAATAAATTTCGAGAAGTATTGCTCTCATGTTGTGAAACACATGTATTAGATATGTCCTGTACTCGTGAATAAACTGCACTGGTGGGCTGTGTTAAATTTTACACCGGTCATTTGATCAATCCAATGAATACTGTGAAGTTGTTTTTTTTTTTTTTATTTGAATACTTAAGAGGGAAAAATCGCTTCTGAAAACTTAAGTAAGACTATCCATCATCTCAACGTGTTGAGAATTGGCGTCATTTAACCCTGAAATTAGGATTTTCTATTAAGCTGATTTGAACTCATCTGTATTATTATTATTTCATTCAGAAAACAATTGCGTAAATTTATTCAGCAGATTGTAAAATACTAATTTGAGAACCCACGAAATTCGTGGGAATTGTGGGATGAACAAAGCTGAAGGATTATAAAGTTTCACATTTAAAAAAATTGTAATGCTTGACAGTGAACGCATCTGTGGTCAAGGCACTTGACGGTGTCCAATTTTTAATACATTTTGGAAATAATTAATGTTGTAGAATAAGGCTAATCGTTGATCTCGTATCGGTTGATGTGGTGCGGCTGGACCATTATCATTAGATCTAGATCTATATTTATCGCCGATAGATTATTGTCTTTTTCGTGTTGTTTGTTTTTCGATCCAAGTGGTTTTTAGCAGGAGTGGGCATGATTAAACTTTAAATCTAGATTCTACACATCGCCAACGAAACGTAATCCAAACGCGAATCAAACAATGCGCCAGCAGTAAATGAATGGCAGGGTCGTGAATGTATGAAACTGATCTGTTAATTAAAAATTGATTAGGCGTCAATGTTATTAGTTTTATGACTCTAAAACCTTCTGTGGATCATTTGTAATTTTACTGTAAGATTTGGGATTTTAGGGTTGAGCGGTTTGGATTTGATCGCATGTCTAAGTTTGAGACAAAGACAAATATACTACTACTACTACTACTACTACTACTACTACTACTACTACCACTACTACTACTACTACTACTACAACTACAACTACTGCTGCTGATACTGCTATCATAATTGCGTATGTGGGTTAGGATAGTTAAGGCGATAACTTTCCTTTTACCTTAGGAAAACCGCTGTCTGAAGATTGGTCAACAGCCCATTTTAGAGTGAGCTTGCGTCATGCTAATTCCCCATGGCAATACCACTATGAGCTCTATTTGTGAAACTTTTCACTAAATCTGCACCCTCTGCTATTACTATTACAACTTTGGTGAAGATTCCGTGTTATTATTCACCAGATTGCATCACAGAAAAGAAAACACTAAAACAACCAAGTTTATTGATTTATTTGTGTTAAAGAGGTACTCTTTTTTCCGATGTTGTCTTGTCTGAGGCAGGTGTGCTTTAAGCATGGTTGTGGGATTTTTTAGTGGGAAAAACAAACACATATCTACATTAGGGAATTCTATTGTAGCATGTTAACAATGCAATGATTTTGTACCCTTCCCTTCCTGGTTGGGTAGGTGTCAGTATACTGTGACGGACTGAGACAGGAGTCCAAGACTCTGTGTAACAGCATGTAAAATTGTCCGATATGAGTATTTGGACCTGTCCGCAGTATAGTTTATATATTGCTGACGCTGACGTTCAGCAAAAGAACAGGGAGATGCTATAAGACCCCAAAGCAGGATACCCGGGATTTGTTCAGTCACTTTATACCGACACCGACCCAACCAGTAGGGAAGAAAACAAGGAGGCAGGAGCAGAATTAGAAGATACAGTTACCCTCTTCCCTTGGAACACATATTCCTTCTACATTATAACAATCTCCTTTATTATAGTTACTCCCAAACGTATATAGATTGTACATGAAAAAGATTGTACAATGGAATTCTGGAACATTGTTAAGACCCATACAGTTTACATGAAGGCTCCCGTGCCTTGCAATTGTGGCCTGATAGTAATCTTGAGTTACGGCCAGTCTTCTGGGCTGCGCCAAAATGGGGTACCTCTTATTCGACTGTCAGAGCTACATATGTGCCTTCCTGCAGCCTGCTATTTAGTAAGCTTAATAAGATCCAGACAGGCAACAGCTTCTGACGCAGTTTTAAAGTGCTTAAGTTTATATATTTGTAAGCTGTAAGGTAGCTATGCATGCTAAAAAAAAAGTGGTGGAAGTCGCTCAAAGGTAAAACCAAATAGTTTAAATGGGCCACCGTTTTCCTTTCTGGTTGGTTTGACACCAGTGTAATATGACCATCGAGACAGAAGTCCTGCTACATGTATTCTTGATTTGTTTCTAACTGACAGCACATAAAATTGTTGGTTTTGGGAACTGATGGCTATTATGACCTTATTGCTGATGTTGTACCAAAAGAAACTAAATTTACCAGACCCCAAAAAATACATGTGTAGCTTTTTATTTATTTAATTCATCATTTCTTTATGCATGGAACATGTTGAAAACAGCTGGAAGAAAATGTAATGCCATAGCCAAAATTTTTAATTATCGACAAAGCTCTTCAAACAAATGAGATGAGTAATGTTAATTGTTGAAACTGGTGTGTGATTCTAGTTGTGACATCGTTTACGCATTTCGATCTACCTAGTAGGTTCTAGAAACTACTCGAAGTTTGATAAGGATGAAAAGGGGTGAGTAGTGTTAATGAGAGTTCTTCGATGTTCTTGAATGAGCTAGGAATGCTTATAGAGTTCTAGATATGTGTCTTGTGTGAGCAGAGTGCCGTAGAGTAACACAATGACTGATGTTGTTTTTGTTTTGCATCTTGTAAAAAGAAGAGTGTTTATACTTCTGATCGTGTTGTGACATCTTGCCATAGTGAGCGTTGTTATTTTGCTGTTGCCTATAACTATTATAAATCTGGATTTATATTGTCAAGTACTGGGTTAGATCTAGACATTTTTTGCGTTTCTACAAAGGATTTCAAGTATTCATATTTTTTTTAATGTTGACAAGAAAGTGTGTCCAAGTGTATATGAATTATAGGTATTCAACAATTGACCTGCTATAGGGACCCACTTTATTGAGTAAATGTCACACTGGGTCACATGACATATCAATGGTATTGTCTCATTTTGTCCACAATACTTTTTCAAGTAACTGCATATTATCACTATTAATTTTCGATTCTTTACATTTTTCTACTTTCTCTTTCTTCTTTTTTTTTCAGCCATGTGTGCAGATTGTAACTTTCACACCATGTCAAAAGCTGTTTTCTGAGATTGGCCATTTTTGTAAAGGAGAATGGAAACCAGACTCATCTTTAGTGGCTATTACTGTAAGTTTTGGCAGTCTGAAATTTAAATTAATAGTTATCTAATGCGATTTCTCTACACAATGTACACACAGCCATTAGGTAAAATCATAAACAGCCATGGCATGCAATATCACATGTACGCAGACGACACACAAGTGTACAACTATAGTACCACCAACCAATCTTTCTGTACTTATAAATAACACTGAAAAGTGTAAATAAAACATTTTGAAATGGATGAAAATAAGCTGTAAAAAGGACAAGACAGAGGTATTATGCAGCGCTGCCAGTAGAAATTCAACTTCATCCAGTGACATTGATCATATTTGCGATGAAAATGAAAGGATAGCTTTCTCTGACAAAGCAAAGAACCTAGGGGTTTATTTTGATCCAAAATTGTCAATGTGAACCACTTGTGTCAAATCATGTTCCTTGAGCTGCGCAGAATCAAGCAGTTGTCTGCTTTCTTAAATGAAGCTGCCATAAAGACCCTAATCTCGTCATTTGTTTTCTCCAGACTTGATTATTGCAATTCCTTATTGTCTGGACTTTCCAAAGAGACCATAAGCAAACTTCAACGTATTCAAAATAGTGCAGCTCGTCTTGTCTTGAGAAAAAAGAAAAGAGACTATGTTACTCCTTTGCTAAAGAAATTGCATTGGCTTCCAGTCCAAGCGAGAATAGACTACAAGATTGCAACTCTGTGCTACAAATGCATTTCTAATGAAGCCCCTGCTTATCTTTGCAATCTTGTCCATCAACACTTCCCAAGTCGCCCTCTCAGATCTGGTGACAAATCATTGTTAACAGTGCCATCAAAAGCAAAGAAGAAGTGTTGTGAGGGTGCTTTTGTACATCATGCCCCTGTGATTTGGAATGCATTGCCACTGCCCCTGAGAAAAGCATTTTCATTGCAGCAATTTAAGGCAGGGCTCAAGACCTATCTTTTTATTTTTACCTTAATGAGAGCCCTTCTTTTTCAATGTGATTATTCATTATTGCTTATCTGTCAAACGTTGAATATGAAGCAAGTGTGCGAGCGAGTTGTGAATGGTTGTATGTTTTCTTATGTGTCGCATGTTTGCTCCTTTGTTATGCATTGTCAAGATAGAAATGATCTTCATTATTATTATTATTTAATTCATCATCATTTCTTTATGCATGGAACATGTTGAAAACAGCTGGAAGAAAATGAAATGCCATAGCCAAAATTTTTAATTATCGACAAAGCTCTTCAAACAAATGAGATGAGTAATGTTAATTGTTGAAACTGGTGTGTGATTCTAGTTGTGACATCGTTTACGCATACGCTACTGTGCTAGTAGTACTATGTGAGTAGTGTTCACCAAATCGGCTGTTGCGGGCTTGGAGTTTAGATCTACCTAGTAGGTTCTAGAAACTACTCGAAGTTTGATAAGGATGAAAAGGGGTGAGTAGTGTTAAAGTGTTAATGAGAGTGCTTCGATGTTATTGGATGAGCTAGGAATGCTTATAAAGTTCTAGATATGGGTCTTGTGTGAGCAGAGTGCCGTAGAGTAACACCATGACTGATGTCGTTTTTGTTTTGTATCTTGTAAAAAGAAGAGTGTTTATACTTCTGATCGTGTTGTAACATCTTGACATAGTGAGCGTTGTTATTTTGCTGTTGCCTATATCCATTATAAATCTGGATTTATATTGTCAAGTACTGGGTTAGATCTAGACATTTTTGAGTTGTAATCTTCACCCTGAAACATGGTGTTTATTAATAAAGTTAAATTATTGCGTTTCTACAAAGGATTTCAAGTATTCATTATTTTTTTAATGTTGACAAGAAAGTGTGTCCAATGTGAATTATAGGTATTCAACAATTGACCTGCTATAGGGACCCACTTTATTGAGTAAATGTCACACTGGGTCACATGACATATCAATGGTATTGTCTCATTTTGTCCACAATACTTTTTCAAGTAACTGCATATTATCACTATTAATTTTCGATTCTTTACATTTTTCTACTTTCTCTTTCTTCTTTTTTTTTCAGCCATGTGTGCAGATTGTAACTTTCACACCATGTCAAAAGCTGTTTTCTGAGATTGGCCATTTTTGTAAAGGAGAATGGAAACCAGACTCATCTTTAGTGGCTATTACTGTAAGTTTTGGCAGTCTCAAATTTAAATTAATAGTTATCTAATGCGATTCTTTAAAAAAAAAATTATCACAATATAGGTTGACATTTAATACCTACATAAGCTATTTATATTGCACACTGCTGTTATTCTTGTGTTGAAATACCCATTAAATTTATTCAGTTTTTAGAGTTTTCAAAGTTTTTCAAAGTTAATTGTATATATTTATTAAAACTGTCAACATATATCATTTTCTCCTTTAAAATTATTGGCAAAGGCATGTTGAGAAAATTTTATCATATGGCATTAAATTTGTGTTTATTTTTCAACAGACCCAGCAAAATGTTGTTGTGTTCATCAAAGTGGAAGTAGATACTTCAGTAAAAAATCACCATTGTCTATATGTCATGCAAGAAGGAAAGTAAGTTTTACTTTGCCTCTGATTTGTATCAGCTTAGTGTCTTTTTTTTTTGGGGGGGGGGGGGGCATATGAAAATATGAAATGAAAATGAAAAATTAAGTTTTTATTTGAATTTCTATCGAAATACTTTATTGTATTCATAAGTTTCATATAAAATAGACACAAAACAGTATTATTTAAGGAATTTTTTTCTCTAAGCTCATTTTATGTAACATTTACAGAAGTAGACCTTTTTTTTTTCAAAAGATAAAAGCAATTATCTTCTCATGTGACTTTGGGAATTGTGTTGTCTTCAAGGAATAATAAATTATATCTTTTAAGAATAGTAGCATCAGAAGAAAAAAGGTGTTAAATTATTGTTAGTTTGCCTAATAAAGTTCAGCATATTCCTCATCAAGTTTTGTTTTACTAGATGTGAGATCCCTCTTTAATTTTTCCTAAAAAATACCACAAAACTTAAAAAATAAATTGTTTGACAAGGATATGCTTATAATTTCTGTACATCTCTGATCTAGTCTGCTTACCCTACCACATATTCAATCTTGTTTCAGTCGAGTGCAAATATCAGTGTTTACAGGTTTTATCTTTCAATGGGTCTGAGTTACAGAAACTAGGTGTTGTTTGGCAATCAAATATAATGTTTTCCTTGTACCTGAATTAGTGGATGCAGCAATAATCAGGTGATGAATGACACACCTATTTTATGATTCTTTATAAGTTTCCTTGTAGAAGTTATTAACATGTTTTATTATAAAATTGCACTTGTTGATTGAGTTACTTAACTCTCAAAATTTTCAGGACACCAATCACTCCCAAGATCAACATAAATGGAATCCTGGACAGTGACAGTGTACCTGCTATCAAACTTACATATATGGCTCATGTCAGTCTTCAGTCTCACATATCATGGTGAGTAGGTGTAAACAGTGAGTGCTGGCATTTTTTTTAAACTTCGAAAAAAATTAACTTAGATTTGATGTCAGATACGTTCTATTTGTATAATTTATCTTTGTGTATTTAGTTTATAAACAGTTTAAGATTTATCAGTCTCGTTACTTTAGTTATTTAAAAAAAAAATTGTTATAGCTTTGTGAATTTATCTGAGGTGTAAGGCCATATATATTGCGAACAGTGTCAATACTTGTCAATGTGGCGATATTACTGCTAAAGCTGAGACTTAAAATTTGCTTTGATGGTATCCTGGTTGATATTCATGTACCTGCATATAGGATCTTTATGCTTTGACAGGAGCTGTTACTTTCAATTGAACTAGTCTATAAATAGTAAAATATGCTGTAGAGGGGCATACTTTCAACATACTTTTTCAATGCGAAGTTAAATTTGTTATACAAATGTTTCAAACATATATAAATATATATGTGGGAAAATTTTAAACTGCTATTGTCTTCTTCCCAGTTTTCTCTCTGTTCGAGACGAGTTAGTTGTAGCCACAATAGATGGGTGTCTGAACCGCCTCAGGTGGACAGGCAACAAGAACGAGAAAGCAACACTACATCTGAATGATATACCAGTTTCAGCTGACCTGCAACAGTTTAGAGGTTTGTTTCTATTAATTGGTTCCTACTGACAACACTTAAATAAAAATTTAAGAACAGTAGAGAAGGATGAATTCAATGTAAATGTTTTTTTGTTGTTGTTTTAAGTAGTTAGCAATCTTAAATATTACTTGGACATTTTCATTAAAAAATCTAAATTGTTTTTGTGTGTCTTGGTCAAGAAAAATTAAACAAAATTTTCATCACCTTTTCAGCCACTCGGCTCTCTAGTGGAAACAGCCATGTATGTGAAATGGAATATAGCCCTACTCTAGGAGGCTACAGTATGGTCTTGTCGTCAGGACGAGCTGTTTTTGTGATACCTCCTTCTAGTCGTGGAGAGAAAACTGTAAGTCTTAATTTGAGTAAAATATTCTTCTCTAGCTGTATCAAAACAAAAAATCCCTTACCCAGTTGATATTGGTAATTTTAAATAGACTTCTTTTTAAATTTTATTCTTTTCCATGTTCCATGTCACCTGTCACCTTGGAGATCTTTGCTCGCCACTCAATTCTGTCCATTGCTCTCTCTGCACACATTTGTTGAAGGAGTGTTTGAAAAATAATTTCCTTCAATGGCTTTCTTGTATTCTGATGTGACCTGTTTTTCTAGGCTGGTCAAAATCTATAGCAACATTCTGAGAGCTGAAAATTTCCCATCTTGCAGGCTTTCATCTCCTTGTAGAAACATTTTTAGAATTAAAATAAAAACAATTAAAAAAAATAATAAAAAATGTTATAATAGTCATTGTATTCTCTTGATACAGAATGCACATGGTGTGTGGGCCCAGGAAGTGAATGATGCAGCAACAGTGGCAGTAAATCACAGATATAGACTTATAGCTTTTGGCTGTTTTAGGTGGGTTTGATAACGGCTGACATCCATGCAATTATTCTATGCTCTAGAGAAAATCTGTCGTAGTACATATGAGCGTAGAAAAAAATTACACAATTTAAAGAATAATGTTTAGGATTCTGTACAGCAATTAAGATATTAAATATTTTTTAACCAGGGTTCTACCGAGAATTGATTCTTTGTTGAAAAATTTAGGACATATTGTATGTTACAGTTTTATGTTTAAAAAGCAGTTGATTATGTAATGGCTTCTATGATTTACAAATTATGTAGCTTTATATTTTCATTTGACCAATTGAGATTTTGGGGGATCAGGACTAAATTACTTTTACTTGTTAGGTATAATTTTACATCTTTTTTTGTGATCGTTAGGTATAATTTTACATCTTTTTGTGTGATCTAACACGAAAGTTATATAAAAATGCATATCCTCTGATTATAATTTTATTTTACCTCTATGTTTTGTTTTCTCAGTGGAGATGGCATAGTATACCACTTGGATGAAGCAGTGGGTGCGCTGGAAATCTCTCACAGACTTGTCATATCAAGCAAAGAGTTCCCAGGTATACATACAAGTCTTGTTTTGAGTTTTATTTTGTATCTGGCTATTGTTTAAAAATAAGAATTTTGTTTTTGTTTTGTATGTGAGGGTCTTTTTTCCACGATAACTAAATATTTCTTTGTTTTTAAAAAAACAATCTTAGCTGAAGTATTTCTTTTTCATTGAGTCTTGTGATTCCATAGCAAATTGAAGATATTAAAACAAAAAATATTGTACGGAAAGGTAAAAAAAACAAAAACGGAATGCACTCTGATTGATTTTACTGTTCATAATAAAAGGAATACTTTTTTCAAACATGGTCTGCTGGCCACCCCTAGACCGCAATGAGTTAAGAAAATTTTGCTTTAGGCCTTTGCAACCTCTTCGAGTTAGATGTGCCTTTAAAAAAGAATTGAAATATTTGACCTGAAGAAAAAATGTAGATGATATCTGTTGCATGCTCTTGACTGACCAGATGCAGGACTAATTGCTGGTCAGGTGACCTGCATGAAGTGGACACCAGATGGAACAGCTCTGGCGCTAGCCTGGAAAAATGGAGGTCTCTCATTGTGGAGTGTCTTTGGTTCTTTACTCTTGTGCACTTTGGGCGGAGATTATAGGTTGGTGTGATAAAGTATGGAAAAAAAAGTAATCGCAAAGTGTCTCTCTTTTATTCATCTGTTCTCCTCTTCCCTGCTTTATCTCATCATTAACCAAAATTTTGATATGAATTTGAGTTGGCCAAATTTTTAAATATGCATATGTAAGATGTGAAATGTTGCATACAGTAAGGCTAGCTAAGTAGAGTATTCATGTTACTAAAATGAATTTCTGATTGCAGACCTGCCAACATTAAAGTTTGGGTGTAATTTATTACGTCAAAGTGCGGCAAATTACGCCATATTATAGCGGGTAGATGTGGTCTAACAAAATAGATTTCATACAAACAGTGTAGGACTATCGATATTACATAGCTACCACAAGGTATTTTTGTTTTCACAAATTCAGTGTTACCATAAGTTTAGTTTTATTGGTTAATCTAGCGCATATCTCTAATAAACTTTTTTTTATTTTAATAGCGACTATTGGTAATTTTTCGTTTGGGTTGTGTTCAATAGCGTAATACACAGTTGATGTCTGCATTGCAAAGCATCAATTTGCATTTATCAATGTTGTTGCAGTGACTATTGTAAGTTAATGAAGTAAGGATTCGCACTTGTATTGCATATTTTAATAGTTATGTGGGCCAGACCTGGTCAAGGTTCTTATTACCTAACCGGAAGAGTTTGTCATTGGTAGTACATCTTTTTTTTTAGAAGTTATCGGCGAACTAGGGCATATTATTTAAATTCTTTTTACTGAGCAGTCACGGCGTTTCACGTTCCTGTGGTCTATGACCCAACTCTATGTCATTGGTGCTTGTGGCTAGTGCATAGGGATGTGCATGTTGCGCCCACATGTAAGCGATAAGGTACTTTGAAAGGAGTGACTCCACCTCCGATTTTAGTATGTGGCCATTTTATGCTGGCAATAATCTGAGGTAGGGATCCATAAGCCACTAATCTGCATCGGAGGTTGCCTTTCTTGTTTATCCATCGCTTGATGTCACAGGGCAGGTTGTACTTCACACGCCCATATCTGCGTTACCCTTCCCATTAAACCAAAGCTTTTCATGCAACTGGGATACACGGCTGAGAAAATTTTATTTCACTTCTGAGGAGTGATTCTTTTCTCACCATCTTACTAATCCTTTAATTTTCTGTAGGGATATCGTTTATAAATCCCCACGGCCATTTTATTCTCTTGGGATCAGTAGAATTTTCAATGCACCAGATCATTATATTAAATTTCTTCTTAGGTTTTAATTTGGTCAAGGATTCTCACACCGCGATTGCATGTTTCCGGCATTTAATTCCTACGAAGTACCAAAAATTACTCTAAGTGTCAGTCTAAGTGTTATTTTTATAATAGACAAAATTCAGGTTGGCAGGTCTGTGATTGTTTTTTTACCAACCAGATTTTGTCTATTATAAAACTAAAATATAATTAATGTAAAAGTTTCTCAGAAGTATATTTAATGTGTTTTGCAAACAAAAGGGTATTTGTTTCCTTAACATTTCAAACTCCCTAGTCTCTGAAACATTATCTGCTAGACAATAATGTCCCCAAATAATTGAGACTTGTTGCAAAGATTTTATAATACAAAGAGTCCATGTAATTTTCTCTCCTCTGCAGCTCCTCAACAGATAGTGGTAGCCTCTATCCTGCACCTATTGTATCAATGGAGTGGGGCCTAGAAGGCTATCACCTGTGGATGGTCAGCAAAAGTGTTGCACAGACCAAAAATGGTTCTGATCCAGGGGATAACAAACACAGGGAAGAAGGAGACAGTGAAAGTATCAATGCAGAAACGAATTACTGCACACAGCTGTTACAGTTTCAGTTTGTTAAGAGTGCTCTCACTGTGAACCCATGCATGGTGAGTAAAGGCTGAAAATCTATATTTTTAGTTGTTGTTGTTTTTTTTTTTTATAACTTTTAAATAAATCATAATTATGTGCTTTTGGAATGGTGTGATTGGATATCTTGAGATGCTCAATCAAAAATGAAAATGCTCTCTTTGCATCTTAATATTCTTCTGTGTTCCAGAGCAACCATGAACATGTGTTCCTACAAGGTGAGGACAAACTGTACATGAGCACAGGTGACACAATGTCACGCTCCAACTTACATCACAATCATTCCCAACAACAAAAACCCAACAGTGGCAGCAGCTCCATCAATATGGGTGCTGGTTATATTGGTAATAAGCAATGGCAGGTGATTCCCATTTCCCACAGCTACCTGGCTTCAAACTGGCCCATCAGGGTGAGAAAATATTATTGTATTATCATTAAGTTATAACGTCGTTTTTTGTAAACTGATTTCCAACAAACCACTTATACCTTGACAACCACACTCGCTTAAGCTTATTTGATGAAACATAAAAATGGGTCTGTTTTTCATTCAACACATTAATCCTAAAGATAAAATTGTGATTTGCATTACTTGCCTAAGAATATTTTTTGAAAACATCTTTTAGTACACACACACACAGACAAAAATCCATTGAAAGGTATAATTATTTGCATTTGTGGGATTGTTGGGATTTTTTAAGAAGTAAATATTTCAATGCATTACATTTCTGAACTCTCATATGAATCTAACTGTTGGTATTGCTTTCAGCATTGTTTTTTTTTTCTCTCTCCAGTATGCATCTGTAGACCGAGCAGGCCAGTGTGTGGCTGTGGCAGGAAAGACAGGTTTTGCTCACTATGCTTTGTTCAGCCGCAAGTGGAAGCTGTTTGGCAACGAGACTCAGGAGAGAGACATGGTCGTGTCTGGGGGGATTACGTGGTGGAAGGATTTTGTCTGCCTTGCCTGTTTCAATATTCAAGGACAACGAGATGAGGTGCGAGAATGAGAAAATATAATGTTTTTATGTCACACCACTGGTCTTTGAATATCCGAACTGACTAATTGCAGTTTTAATTACTCATGTAACATGTGTCTATTTTTTTATAATTATTACATTAAGAGTTTAATGTATAAATTGATATTTTAAAAAAGCTTGGCTCCATCTTTTCTGCTAGAATTAAAATATGGAAATCCATTTTGATTTATGAGATGATAACATTTATGAAAAAAAGAAAAAGATATAAGTGGAAATCAGCCCCACATTTAATTTTTATGTCTTGGAACAAAGCAGATGTTGGACCTTGAGTTTATTTCTTTCTGTTTTTTTTTTTTAGGGGGCTTATGTGTTTGGTAAGATTAATTGAAAATCAGGGGTATTTAAAACTGCTTGTTTTAGTAAACACTAATCAATAGCACATGTTTATGTTGTTACTTCTTCAGATTCGATGTTATCCACGCACAGCCAAGTTGGATAACACATTTGCTAAAGTGCTGCAAGTACAGTCGCAGGTGCTTCTACTGAATACATTCAGAGACATGCTCATTACATTCTGTGCTGACAGCCATGTTGCCATGTTCAGTTTAGAGAGGAAAAATGTTCAATCAAGTAAGTTGGTTTCCTTATCTCAATTTTTGGTTAAACTGCACATTTTTTTAGAGAAGGTGAAGTGAAAGCAAGCTATAGCTGAATTGAGCAAAGCTGTTCTATTTGCCTATTGTTGTGGTGTTGTTGTTTTTTAATGCAATAATACAGGATGTATATTTTGTTTTTTAATGCAATAATACAGGATGTATATTTTGTTTTTTAATGCAATAATACAGGATGTATATGAAGAATGTACTTATTTTATTCTTGAACTTTTTCAGACCCATCTGTTCAAATTACCAAAGTGCAGGAAATTTCACTGACTAGCTTCATCCCCCACCCACTGTGTGTTGCTGGGCTTACTCTTACTTCTCTCATGTCTGAATCAGGTAGGGGTGATATAGTTCAACACTTTATGATGATTCTAGAAACAGTTTTAAAATCTATTTTAACTTGTAAATAACACTATTATAAGCCAAGGTTTGGACATTACTGTATTGGTTTTAAGTTTTGGCAGGAAGTTTTATTGCTTTTTCTAAAACTTGCTCTTATCTGTTATCTTCATCACAGTTTGTTTGTTTATTTGTTGTGTGTCAGTCCTATAACAAAAATTGTTTTGTTTACCTATACAGTGAACCCCAAGCTGCACCCTTCATCAAAAGAAGCTGAGTCCATGTTAGTCAGTGTATCTGGGAAGCTTCTTATGTTCCAAAGGGATAGATCAGGGCCACAGATCAAAGAGGAGAAAAACAAACACCGACCGGTCAGCAATCTTTTCTTCCTATTATTTTTTTTTGGTTTATCTAATACCTTAGCTCAAGTGGTCTCCATCTGCAGTGCTAATTTACGACAAGAAAAACAGCTGATAAGAGTAAAACATGTTTTTTTTTGTAAAACGTCCCTTTCCTTTATTACATTTATGACAGTTAAGTATAAAATTGAAAACTTGTTTAAAAGGATCTCTACTCTTTGTATAGACTTAGGTTTGTTTTTTAAATTTGTTAGTCATACTAGTTTGCATTACTGACTTGATTTCAATTATACGCCAACTGAATACTCATTTATTTCTATTTATGTTAAAACATTACATTTTTTGTACATTGTCACCTTGTGTCCACAAAACAATAATTTTTTTTCTTTCTCTCCTCCTATAGGTACCTTTCTGTAACCCCTCAGTTGTGGCTACTTCAGTAGAAAATTTGTGGACCACCACAAGAGCTAATGTTGGCAAAGTGCAGCTGATGGAAGCCATGTGGCTTGGTTGTGGTTCTCATGGTATGAAGGTCAGTATGGAATGAAGATCATAATTCTTGTACACACTCTTAAATGTTTATCTTGTTATATTGCTCTTATTTCCATTATTTTAATTTTTTTAATTGAAAAATGTATTAAAACAGTTCAATTTTAGCAATCTTTTACCTTCAATAAATCTTTCACACTCCTTTTATAACATTACTGATTTTTTTTGTATTGAACTCCTTTTATACTCATCTACTTAAATTGTTGTCGATTTCTTTTCAGTTATGTTCTTTTGATTGTACTATTTGAGAACTCACAAAATTCGTAGGGGATGTGGGATGGACAAAACTGAAGAATTACATAGATTAAACTGTGCTATATTGTTATTATTACCATATTATTATTGTTGTTGTTGTTGTTGTTGTTGTTGTTGTTGTTGTTGTTGTTGTTGTTATTATTATTATTATTATTGTTATTGCTCTTNNTATTATTATTATTATTACCATTATTATTATTGTTGTTGTTGTTGTTGTTGTTGTTGTTGTTGTTGTTGTTGTTGTTGTTGTTATTATTATTATTATTATTGTTATTGCGCTTTTAGAGATTTTGGGATTCAAATATTTTGGTCCTGGCTACATTAATATATGATTTTTAATATTTGATGTTGAAATCCTTAACAAACAGCTTAATATTATGCAACTCATCATTGAAGTTATAAACATGTTATTTACAGATCGTACAATAAGTTTCATAAACTCTCAAATTTTGATCATTTTATAATGTGGCCTAATTAACATTTTTTGTATCATTTTTTTTATTTTACAGTCTAATAATTAGAATTTTGTGTGTCTCCTTAGGTGTTATAATTTTTTTTCTTTCTATCCTCCTATAGGTACCTTTCTGTAACCCCTCAGTTGTGGCTACTTCAGTAGAAAATTTGTGGACCACCACAAGAGCTAATGTTGGCAAAGTGCAGCTGATGGAAGCCATGTGGCTTGGTTGTGGTTCTCATGGTATGAAGGTCAGTATGGAATGAAGATCATAATTCTTGTACACACTCTTAAATGTTTATCTTGTTATATTGCTCTTATTTCCATTATTTTAATTTTTTTAATTGAAAAATGTATTAAAACAGTTCAATTTTAGCAATCTTTTACCTTCAATAAATCTTTCACACCCTTTTATAATATTACTGATTTTTTTTGTATTGAACTCCTTTTATACTCATCTACTTAAATTGTTGTGTCGATTTCTTTTCAGTTATGTTCTTTTGATTGTACTATTTGAGAACCCACAAAATTCGTAGGGAATGTGGGATGGACAAAACTGAAGAATTACAGATAGATTAAACTGTGCTATATTGTTATTATTACCATTATTATTATTGTTGTTGTTGTTGTTGTTGTTGTTGTTGTTGTTGTTGTTGTTGTTATTGTTGTTGTTGTTGTTATTATTAATATTATTATTATTATTATTATTGTTATTGCGGTTTTAGAGATTTTGGGATTCAAATATTTTGGTCCTGGCTACATTAATATATGATTTTTAATATTTGATGTTGAAATCCTTAACAAACAGCTTAATATTATGCAACTCATCATTGAAGTTATAATCATGTTATTTACAGATCGTACAATAAGTTTCATAAACTCTCAATTTTTGGTCATTTTATAATGTGGCCTAATTAGCATTTTTTGTATCATTTTTTTTCTATTTTACAGTCTAATAATTAGAATTTTGTGTGTCTCCTTAGGTGTGGTTGCCATTGTTTCCACGAGATGAGGGTAAAGCCCACAACTTCATGTCCAGGAGGATCATGTTGCCATTTAGAGTGGATATCTATCCACTAGGTTAGTCTTTTTGGATGGAATATATAGATACAATTACAAATTGTTACAGTCGAGCCTGCCCATGGCGACCACTAAAGATCTTAGGCAACAGTGGTCGCCATGGACAGATGGTTGAAATGAGTATTTGCAACATTTTCCTTCTGCCTTATAGGCGAGTATCTGGGTTGCTACAAACATCCTCTTCTGAGTTCCCAAACGCATTGTTTCAAATGATGAGCAGTAGTATTCAAAGCGTGTGCCCATTTCAACAGAATTTGATCAATTCTGTTTGTTTGCTTTATATTCAACTGTAATAATTAAACTTTTGTTTTCATACAATCATAGGCCTATTCGATTAGAACAGTCTTTATGTCTATACATCGTCTACTGCCATCATTCTACGTTTCTGTTGTTTGTTTTTTTCTTTAAAAGTCTATTGAAGTCCTATTGCAGCCTGCATTTGCTTTTTAAAACTAATTCTTTCACGAGAAGCTATACCTCTATCACTCTCTTTGTCTCTTTGTAGCTTTCTCTCCCTTGTGCGACATCTTTTTCCTCTCTGTGTGTTTCATTTTCTATTAATTTCATTCATACTCATTTTTTCATCTTATTTTTTTCTAATCCTTCAATTTCATTTTAGCTTACATTCTATAAAAAAAAAGTTTTCCTCAAGACCAACCATTTCCTCCGTACACTGTAACACAGAATGGTCCTTTAACTTAAGAAAGGCACTACCTGTGCTTTGTAGTTCTCCGACCCCTATCCCTGTCGCACTTACTTTGGTCACTCGAAACTTTACCTTGGTGCAAGAGACACACTATCAGCATCTACAAGACCATCATACTTTTCTCCAGCTCACCCTCTGGTGGCGTTGGACAAGGTTTTGTCTGTTTTGGTCAGATAAAAGGCTGCTTGCGGTTGTGTTCAATAGGTGGTCGCTATGACCAGTAACAAAATAGAGTAAAAATGCAAGGGAGTCAACAAAAAGTGAATGTCAATGCAAGTGGTTATCGGCAGGGCAGGTTCGGCTGTATTTTATGATTGTTTCAAAGCAAGTAAATTCAAAGCTCAAGATTTTAGTTCTTTTGCCAAATTATGTTTCCCCTTGAATATGTTATTAGTAAATGTGTTTATAATGTGCTTGTTTCAATGATTTTGTAAATACTGAAAAATGATTTAATATTTGTTTCCTAAAAGATTGTGAATTGAAATCTTTGAAACTGTATTAATGTTTTTTAACAGATTTTTATTACGATATGAGACTTTTTTAAAGATGTCTTAAAGCACTAACTTTGAGAGGGATTTCTTTTGAATTTTTTTGGGGGGTTCTTTAGTTGCTGTTGCCATTAAATTAGTGCTTTCAGTACTTGTAATGTTCCAAACAAAAGTGTAATTAAGTGGAATTTTTGTTGTCTAATTGAAAGTTATTGATTTCAGCGGTGCTCTTTGAAGATGCTGTCATTTTGGGAGCTGCCTGTGATGTTGTGTCTTACACATTTTCTTCCTCGTCTTACAAAAATATGGATATGCCTTTCTGCACCTTAGAGAGAACTGTAAGTAGAAGAGAATATTTTATGTTATTGAAATTGGAAATTAAATTTTTTCCATCATAGGTTTCATCCTATTCGTACATAGGGGTGACTTTGACACCCCAGGGTTCAATTTTATTAGTTGTAAAATACTTAGAATTGGAATATATTAATGAAATTTTAATTATTTCTCAAAAATTCATTTTCACAAATAATAAAATCAGAATTATAGCCAAAATTTTGAATTGAAACTGACCAGAGATCATCTCTAAAACCTCCCCATTTTTGGGAATGGGAGTGACTTTGAAGCCAAAAAACTATAATATTTCTATCAGTACTCCGGGGCTGACACAGACATCCCACCACTGTAAAGTGGACAACTGAGATTTATTTCTATTCGTACTTCTTTACCAGCAAATCCATTTTGTCTTACTCCAACTCGTGCTCCTCCCCAACCTCTTACTCATACACCTCCTAATTTTACTCCTCATGCTACTCCTAATTCCGCTTCTCTTACTACTCCTATTCCTATTCCTACTCCTACTCCTATTCAAACTCATACTCCCATTCCTAGTCATCATACTCCTCACACTCCTGCTGCTCCTCCTCATTCGCCTACTCCTACTCCTATACCTACTCCTACTACTACTTCTCCTCCTCCTGTTACTCCTACACTTCGAACTAGTTCTCCTGTGTTACTCCTCCTTTTACTACTCCTATTCCTACTCTTACTCCAACTCCTGCTCCTACTCCTACTACTTTTCATCCTCCTCCCCCTTCTCCTTTTCGGCCTTCTACTATTAATACCACTTCTCCTAGTCATAAGCCTCCTCCTCTTGCTCATCATCATCATCGTAATCCTCATACCTACCTCCTAATCAATTCCTCATTTCACCCCCTCCTCCTCTCCTCTTTCTCCAACTTCTACTCTTACTCCTTCTCCTACTACATGTAGTACTTCGCCCTCTACTTCTCCTCCTCACGCTACTACTTCTACTACTACTGCTGCTGCTGCTACTGCTGCTGTTACTACTACTACTACTACTACTACTACTACTACTACTACTACTACTACTACTACTACTACTACTACTACTACTACTACTACTACTACTACCACTACCACCACCACCACCACCACTAATTATTTAGTTCAGGGCTGTATATTGTTGACATGGTGTTACTGACACTGTGAAATGAAATTAAACAAAATCACAATTATAAGATAAAACTAGTCAATGTTGCACTTTTTAAAAGTTATAACTAAGCTTCTATTCAAGTCAATATTGATAAAATTAGCAAACTTAATAAACTAGACCATCAACTAGCTTTGCGGTGACTAAATATATCATGCTAAAATATGTATATTTGCATTCTGAAAAGTTGGCAGCTATGTGTACTGATTGTGTAAATTAAGATTTATCAATTCAAAAACTTTTTTACTTTGAAAGCATAATCATAGTATGCAAGAGTCTGTTGTCTCAAGTTTCCATAGATTATCTTCTTAAATAAACCCCTTTTTTTTCAGAGTCAAATCTACCTACATCATATACTCAGACAACTGCTTCGAAGGAAGTGAGTATTCTGTTATCCTTTAATCTCATCTGTATTGATGTTATAGAAGATAAAAGTTGGCACAAAAAATGTGTTTATTTTACAAATTAGTCCGCCAAGTGGTTTGAAATTAAAAGATAAAGCAAATTTTCAGAGAAAGTACTTATGATGAGATCAATATAATATGTGGGACGAAAACGCTTTGAGCCTTACCCATTACTTTTTCTTTTTTTTTGTATATGTTGCCATCAGTAAGGAGAAGTTTGTTTGCCATTTTCTTTATGGCATTTTTTTTCTGACACTAAAAATAGATAGAGGGGAAAATATTATTGATATTTGTTTTGTTTCGTTTTTGTTTTTTTACTATCATTTTAAATATTTGTCTCTGTTCTCCTCAGTTTGGGAGTAAATGCTTTAGACCTGGCACGCAGCTGCAAGGAGCTGACCTACTTTCCCCATGTCCTGGAACTGCTCCTCCATGAGGTGCTAGAGGCAGAAGCCACTTCGAAAGAGCCAATACCAGGTGAGCCCAGGCAGCTAGAAGATGCATCAATCAGTCAAACTATTTTTACTGAGATGAGATCAGCATTTGTCAAGCTATATCTCACCAGCGGATCATCACATTTCAGTAGATATGAATTTCTGGAAACATCTGTGTGTGTGTGTGTTGATTTTGTATTTTTTTTAGGCCAATAATCAGTATTGTTTTCTTGGGTTTGTTTTTTGTTTTTATTGGGGGAATATGTATACTGAAATTGATTGGGAAAATTTGAATCGCACCAAAGAAAACCGCATCAACACTTGCCCATGGACAAACAAACATGTTGGGACAAACAAACACATTACTGCTATTGTACTACTTTACTAATAGCACTACAACATTCAAACTGCTAATAACTTATTTATTGATTGCACATTCAAAACCAGTTTATAGACTATAATGCAGGTTAAAGCAACTTATTGTAGTACTGATTTTTTAGTTTTTTTATTAGTTTTAAAAAGTATAGTATTCATCATCAGGATCTTAGTTTCAATGTCTACAGTGGGGTGGCTGAAAACTTTGTTAGCAATTCACCTGCAGGCCAATGTTGAGTTCAGACCTCTACTTGTAGGCCAAATTGACTAAGCCTGTTTGCACCCATGCATCTGCATTCCTATGTTTTTACGAAAATTTCACCCGCACTCTGCTTGACTTTCTCTGTTACAATCTCCTGAGGCTTATGTATTCTTTATTAAGGTCCAATTTTTGTCCTGCACTAAAAGTTTCAGCGGCATCCACCCATGCCTAATCTCAGCCCTGACTCCATGAACTCAAGTCATTTTAGTGTTTTCGGGGCTTTTTTTTTATAAAGGACTGATTTGCCGAGATGTTAGAAAATATGGGTGTGACTCTCTCAAGGGTAGAATAGACGTCATTTCACACATTTTGATCTAAATTTACATTGATTCTTTTCAAGATCCTCTGCTGCCTCGTGTGGTAGCCTTCATTCAAGAGTTCCCAGAGTTCCTGCAGACCATTGTACACTGTGCTCGCAAGACTGAGGTGGCACTTTGGCCCTACCTGTTTTCCACTGTGGGAAATCCAAAAGATCTCTTTGAGGTGAGAATCATGGCTTAGTTAATTCGTTTGTACTGACTCAGTAAGCACCAACTCTCTCAGTCAAGGGATTTGTGCCAACTCTGAACCTAGATGAATATTTCTTGTTATATATGTTTAGGATTTCTTTCAGATGTTTCAGTATATTAATTGGTAATAACTTGTCAAGGTCAGAACCAAACTGTAATTTAATGCAATTTGTAACCACTGCATCTTTTAAGCAACAATTTTAATCATTTACTTTAATAAATAATATGTTAAACACCTCGATATGTAGTAATTTTTATCGTTTAATTCTATCGAAATGCAGTATTTCTCTTTAAATTTTTTTCAATGTATCTTTGTCATAATCTCTAGATGTGTCTGCTGAACAAGGATCTAGAGACTGCAGCCACGTACCTTATCATTCTACAGAATCTGGAAAAGCCTATAGTCAGTAGACAGGTGAGTCATGTGTGTTTTCTCACTTGCCTCTTTTAACATATGGATATATTTGATCAAGCTAAAGTATCTGGCTTACTCAACTCTCTTTATTAATGACGGCATCTTAATCATTGCGATTTAGAACCAATTTATCTTTTTCATGGCCAAGTCCTCTTTTTTTTTTTAAAGAAATGCAGTCATTGTAGAACAGTTGACTCTTTAAGGCCAATAGAATATTGTCTTTTCCAAAGGTCTGGTGATAGCTAGAGTTAAAAAGAGAGATAATTTTTTTCGATTAATTCCTTATTAAACTGTATACAATCTGTTGAAAGGAAATTTTTATTAATCGAACAGTTAGAGATCACTATTATTAATTACTATATTTCCTCAAGAGATTGGTTATTAAGATTTTTATTCAACCACAATAATAACAAATGTGTTACATAGTAATTTAATTACGTCAGAGAAATAAACAAAATTATTGTACCTGTCCACCCTAGTTGGCCACCATTTTATTGGACTCGGCTTTGGATAGAGGAACCTGGGAGCTGTGCCGGGACTTGGTGCGATTTCTTAAAGCCATAGGTAACAAATTTTATAGGCAAACTTTTTGTAATCTTAATATTTTTTTTCTAGTAAAAGTGCAGTATGACATATTCGTCAGAACATAATTGTTTTTTTGTAGTAAAAGTGCAGTATGACATATTTCTCGGAACAAAATTTTTTCTATGTAAAGTCATCTTAAAATCGGGAATATTGCCCGTTTAAACAGAAAATAATTCAGTCATCACTCTCGAATTGAAGTGTTGTTTGTACCTGAGATGGGCGCACTACATAAAACTTAGAAATAAATGAATGCATGTGACGATTTCAAGGCCTTCACTAACACTTAGCACTGCTTTTTGTGACTCGTGTAAGTGATTGTGCAAGGGAAAGAGTCGCAGAATCTACCTGCATTGCGTCACAGACGTGTATTGACGAACGGGACTTGTGTTTGTTTTCACAGGTAACCTCGCAGTTGCCAGACACCCCTTTCCCTCTTGATCTCTCACAATCTTGTTTTAGATCTAGACTAGTTCTTTCATTAACTACTTGATTGTTCCATCTCTCTCTCTCTCTCTCTCTCTCTCTCTCGGACGGGACTTGTGTTTGTTTTCACAGGTAACCTCGCAGTTGCCAGACACCCCTTTTCCCTTTTGATCTCTCACAATCTTGTTTTAGATCTAGACGAGTTCTTTCATTAACTACTTGATTGTTCCATCTCTATCTCTCTATCTATCTCTCTCTCTCTCTCTCTCTCTCTCTCTCTCTCTCTCTCTCTGTGATTATGTGGAAAAGATGCCTCCTTCCAAATCGGGTCCGACTGTACAAGCAAGCCTTTTTTTTTTCCATAATTGTTGTTTTTGATGAATCTTAGAAATAAATTCAAACATGTATATATTATGTGTATCAAAGTCATGCACGTCTTTGAAAAAAAGAAGTCATGTCTGTATTGTCTCCATCACTTTTAGATTCAAGTGAGCAAGGTGAGAGTCCACCAGTCATGGTAGCGCCATCTCGAATGTCAGGCTCCTCAGCCTACCCAGCATTTCCGTCAAGCCCACCACTATCGCCCACGGGTAGTGATTACAGCTACAGCAATGTTAGCAACGTGGGGCGGCTGCGCACCTCCAGCATTGTGGAGCCTCGAGATGTTAAGCTCTCTATGCCTGGCACAGCAAAAGAGAAAGTTCGCCACACTGTGTCAGATTCCATTGTCGGTGGGAGCAAAAAGTAAGAAGCCAAAGTATTATATACAGAAAACATAGCCATAGGCTGTAAAAATACTCTCACTTAGTCCTTTGTGGGACTACTGGCGCAAGGAATAATTGCAAATAGAGCTTTCAACTTCTCTGTTTCCTACTGTCTGAAGGGAAAGGTCTGTTTCTATCAGCTCAAGATTTCTTTTGTCTCCCTTGACCTCTCTGTACTTTTGTATGAAAAAACATCCATTCAATATTAACTCTTATAACTATCAATAGCAATTTTTTCAATAGCCTGGTTATAACACAGGCTACAAGACGAGTATAAGTAATTGCATATAAGTAATAGGTTGTCGTTTTCTCAATCTGCTTGAAAATTATCAGGTCCTAAACTACCATCAAAATTTGTAAGTTTTGTGTTTTTTGTACTCCAGCTATCTATCTCATTTCTGATCTGATCCCTAGAGCTGCCACCAAAAGCAAACCTGGAGAGCCAACAGCAGAGCAAGTGTACATTGATATGATCCTGTGTCGCCATGCTCGTAAGCTGCTAGCCTCAAGCCAAATCAGGACACTAGGATACTTTGCTGCCAATATGGATGACTTTCACTTTGTCTCCTGGCTTAAAAGGGAAAGGTAAGTTGTGAGAATTCACTGCTCAGTTTCAAGGAAAATGAACTCTGAAAGTTTTTTTATTACTTAAAAAAAATTAACTACCTAAACCTAGAGCTGGAAGACAAATCTATAGATCTGCCTATTTCTACTGATTTGATCGGTACATACAAATTTTCGTCATCAATCCCAATTTCCCAATGTCCACAGGAATATACTGATTTTTCTAAGGCTTAAAATATTCTGGAGGGCAATCACCATTTTTTTTCTTTCAATAAGTTGTAAGTTTTGTGTTTTTTGTACTCCAGCTATCTATGTCATTTCTGATCTGATCCCCATTTGTGACATGGCCATGTATGCCTCTTGCATCTTAATGAATACGCAAAATAATATTTTTTGCCCTGTGACCACCTCTGTTCGCTGCTCATCAAAAGGCCTAAAATTAGCCCGTTTCCATTTTAGCTGAGTCCGCATCGATAACATATTTTGTTATTGGTCTAGGGTTATGCACTCTTGATCGAAGCCTATTCTATTACATCTTAAGTTTTTTAGATGTTTGAAAGAATACCTACAAGAGCTGCCAACCTATACGCTTCAGTTTATTTTTGTTAACTTTTTCTTCTCAAATACGCAGATACAGTGGGGTTTTTAAAAGTGAAAATAAACAACCTTCTGGGCAGCACCGCTGTTATTTTTGCAAAAAAGTACATATATTTGAGATACGGCTACGATTTTCCTCTTAATCGTGAAAATGAAACTATTTTAATTTAAATATTGCAACAATTAACAGTACTTTTTAATAATTGTTTTATTGGTTGTTTTTTGTTTTGATTTTTACCAAATCTGGAAAAGCAATTTTTCAGACAGTTTTGATCAAGATATAATTGTATTATATGCTGTATTCTCTACTTAATTTTATAATTATTACTATGGATTCTCTAGGGTGAGAGCAGGCAAGCTTGATGATTTTGTGAGTGCAATTCAAACTGTGCACAGTCAGTTTGAGTGGCCAATGCCTGCACTTTCAGCATCTTTTCTACACCAGTTAAAAAAATCAGCAGGTAAAATCAGTAAAACATAATGGTTAGCTTCAAACTGATTTTGGTATCGGTAAATCATGACATTTTTTTTACATCAATATAATAGCCTATAAATTTTAGCAACATTTTATCTTTTGTCTATGCTCTAGAAATAAAATGTATGGCTGAATCATCACTCTTTCGAGAAATGCACAATAGAGGAGTATTCACATTTTTAGAAGTGAAGCTTTCTTAGTACCAAGTCACTCTTTCTAATTCACTTTTCGTTTAATATGATTTTTCAGCATCGTCATCATCCCTGTCCTCGAGCGCAGTAGAGGATGATTTATTGGGACCAGCTGGGGATAAAGGAGATGGTGAACTCATACAACCTTTGACCCCAGTTAATATATGCAAAACGGAGGAGGTCAGAGGACGCACAATTCCTCATCGATTGTCAGAGCAAGCTCTTTCCCAGATGGGTTCAGATGAGATCTTACTGAGGCCACAACTCATGAGGAGTAAGATTTGTACCTTTTTTTCCTTTTTTTTTTTTTTGGGGGGGGGGGGGGGGGGGTTCATTTTTCCCCCTTAGATTTGTGAGATATTTCATTGCTTGTTAAAGACATGGGTGTTTAAAAGATAAATTAACTTTGTAGAATATTATAATTTAATAATAGAATAGGTAAAGGAAAGTTCCACCTATCACTTGCTATGTAAAGGTAAAATGCTCAGCTGTTTCAGTATTTTGTTGGAGATAAGTTCAAAAAATTTGCTTTGGTGACCGTTGACAATATTTAAGACGTTAGGCTATTGTTCTTTTTAACAAAGATAAATAAAGCGTTCCACAACACATTATAACTTTGAATCCATGGTTTTTGTAAAGGTTAATTTTGTTTATACTATCATAGTTTCAGCTATGAATTAGCTGGTGAAATCCATATATTTTTTTTCTTCTTTTCATTTGGTTCAACAATGGAAACTGAAATTTTCATGACATAATGGGGGTTAAGAATTCAGGAGAACTTAGAAATAAAACAATTGTAGGATGAGGAGAATTGCATAGTTTCAGCTATGAATTAGCTGGTGAAATCCATATATTTTTTTTTTCTTCTTTTCATTTGGTTCAACAATGGAAACTGAAATTTTCATGACATAATGGGGGTTAAGAATTCAGGAGAACTTAGAAATAAAACAATTGTAGGATGAGGAGAATTGCATAGTGTAATAATCTCACAAGTTTTACTAGTTACGATCAAGACTTGGCTGTGGAAAAAAATAATATTTATGAAGAAAATTTGATTAAGTGGGGGAGTGATTTGAACCATAGTTTTTGAAAGAATCACATCATTTAAAAGTAAGCCTAATATCTCTGGTAATATTTTCTGCCCTAATCTCAGTATTGAAGGATTCCTCCTTGAGGAAAGTCTGGACCACAACTATCTCATTTCATGAGATTATATAATTATAACGATTTAAAAGAGAATATTGGAGGCAACAAAGTTTGAGTGCACATTTTTTTTATTTTAAAATTTTATAGCATGCCGAAAAATTAGAACAACAACAAAAACAGTCAAAAAGATAGTTTGGAGCTTATGTTTAGGTGAATTATTGTAGGTCATATACATGAAGCTCAAGCGTGGCAAAGCTTGTCTGCAGACTGGACATTTGGTTTATTTGACCTTGGTACAAAACTACAATATGTTTTGAAAAGATCCCTTTGTTACGTGTTGATTTTCTAGCCGGTCTTTACACTTAATGTTAAGCTCCAGTTCTAGATTGTTCACGTTAACTATTATAGTGCCACAGGTCTTTCAGTCCAACTCCAATAAAGAAATCATAAACCAGCCGATAACGAACTACTAAACTTTAATGATTCTGAGAAGGTTACAAAAACACAGTATCAGCGCGCACAGGCTGATGATCAAAATAACACTTCGTAAAAACAGTATCTCTCACACAGCGCTACGAAGCTCCTGCTCACAGTTCAGGACTCAGTATGTCGTCTTTTTCAAACCTCAATTCAATCAGCTTATATACAATATGCATGTTTGACAAATCTATACAAACATCCTACACAAATACCAATCTTAACTCATAGGATATAAACAAACCATTTAAAGGCATTTTGGTAACGTCATCACAAAGAATTTCCCATGCAAAAATAGAATTATTCCATATAGGGATATATACACTTCAACTTACTATCAAAACAACCACACGTCATACTTCCAGCCATTCAGAGATGGGGTCTAACGCCGCTAATAATAGATAGACCATGAAGCATACATAATACAGCATCTATGACCCACGCTGCAAATATTATTCAATATAATTCACGCGTTAAGACGCTCTAGTTTCTCAAAGGCATCCATCCTCTCTCGTCTAAGAATGCAGTTAAAGTGAAATCATATAATTATCTTCTTGTTTTAAGGTTTACCAAAAACATCATTCTCCTAGAGATGCACAGATTCATGAGAGAAAAATCAATGCATCAATACCAAATTTGTTTTTAATATTTTAATTTTGCAGCTGACGAGATCAGTCTGGCAACTATTGAGACCTCAGACAGCAACTCACTGTTGGGTGACTATGAGGTTGTCAATGACTCTGTCATGGGTGGCATTGGAGAAGCCCTAAGCTTGGATTTAGAGGGGATGTCTCAGGAAGCAGCTGTCAGCCGCGGCCCAGAGCAAGCACATCTAGAGTTAGAGTAAGTGAATATCATAATTAATATGATATCGTCAGTTGTGTTGCAATTGTTTTTCTCTCTTTTTTTTTTCCTTTTTTTAAATATTGGTTTGCAGATTGTAATCTAATCTTGTATTTTAGAGACCATTGCATTGAGTTTTTCTTTTCAGTTTTTTTTAGAAGAAAGAATTCATGTTATAAAATATAAAGAGGGGAGGGGGCATTTTTAATGAGGCTTTTAAGCAATGGAATATATTCCACTTTTACTTTTTAATAAATTGCAAGGAATTCTGAATTTTAATAAATTTTGTCTATCACACCATCCTCCAGTGTGTTTCAATTAAAACATTTGTACTTAAAAAGGCATATTTCCTTGTGATTTACTTCTGGTTTGTTTGGTTGGTTTATTTTGTTTTGTTTTATTTATGCAAATATTTTATATTGCTGGATACTTAAAGTTTAACCCAAAAAATTTCTTTTTGTTTCAGTCTTGATCTTCATTGTCTTTTGAATTAGTGATCAACTTCACTTTCAGTTCATGAAAACACTATGAAATCTTAATGTTACATAAGAAAAGCAACATATGGAATTTTTATTCGAGTAAAAATGTCATGGTGCATTTTTTTTAAATTTAATATTTAATGTTATGATTAATGAAAAACTTGCAAAAGTTAATTATGTTATGTTTTGTTTTGATAGGCTAACTGTCTATTTGTTTTTACTTTCTGACACTGTCCTAGGTACTTATTACATATCATGCTGGAGGCAAGCTGTCTGGAATGGGCACTCATTCTGGCTGTAGTGTTAAGGGACAGCTTAGCGGTTGTGAGGGTGGTTAACACAGCCAGCTTAACGGATACGCCGTTGGATATGATTGGTCGTATGCGCGAAGGGCTCTCATATCTAGAGCTCTGGGCTGACACTGAGTGGTATGTTTAAGGCTATAGATATATAGATATGGACATAGGTGTCCCTCTTTTCACCTTTGTGTAATCTAATTCAAAAACTACATATATTGGTACTAAAATTTCATTTAAGTTTGAAAACAGATTGAAAACCATGACAATTCGAGATTTATTACAATAAACCTAGCCCAAGAAATTTCCCTAACAAAGAGTTACTAGTTTCTTTTTTTTTTTTGCTTTTGTTTTTCAGCCTGGGCTATAAGCCATTCCTACATAAGATCAGAGGCGAGATACATGTGTTGAGCAAACTTGTGGAGACCAGCACGTCTTCTGCCCCTAGTCTGAGTCTTGATGTGTCTTCAGCTGTGCAGAACAGTCTAGAGGGAGACTCTTTGTCTAGCACACTCTCAGTGGATGAGGGGAACCTTTCACCCACCATACAGTCAATACGTGCAGATCTAGATGCTTTGGATATAGAGGAGCAAGGGGAAGAGGATACTGTACAAACCACCAAACCTAGTGATTGTGTGATATCTTGATAGTTATTATATCATCCTTGAACTTATTGTCCCTTATTTTTCCTACTTTTAGGATTGAAATAGAAAAATAAGTTTGTAAAAGTTTTTCTTTTCTATTGAGGGTAGAACAAATAAAGTTATAAGGAAAAAAAAACTATCAACTACGTGATGTGTCTCAAACTGTTCATATATTTTAATGCTCATAGACAACAAGCATCAGTTTGCTGTAATAGTTCTTTATTGCTAGTGTGTGCTGTATCAAAGGTTTTATTAGAGAGTTGCTTTTAATTTGTATATAATATTCATGTACATAGATTCCATTTTTGATATTTGAAGCCTGTTGTTCACCAGACCTGCCAACTTCCCGCTCACTCGTCGAGATTCACGTTTCCCTCCAAGTAGTTGAAAATCCCGCACACATGCCTGTTGGAAAAGAGAAAACAAATTTTTGGTTGGGGAAAAAAATCTGACTTTGGCTTCCAAACATTGGCATTATGAACGAAATAACAAGCCTTCATTAGAATGTATCAATTACAGGTATTAGCGCCTTCTGCCTGCCATGACTAAGTGCCCCAGCCCCCATTCCTGTCTGACTGATAATCTGATCCAAAAAAAGATTTGTACAAAACTAGTAGATGAGACTAAACTTTTTTTCTAAATCCCAGCTTGGGAACTGATATTTCTAGCACTATACTAACTTCAGATAGACCACAGGAACTATGTTGCTATCTATCTATCTGTGCAGGCGGGGGCGGGGGGAAACTGGCACAAGTGATAAGTGCTAGAGCTTTGGTCTCCAGATAGGGACATCTGTGGTTGAATCTCACGATCAGTAAAAAAAAAAATTATGTGTACGATTTTGTCTTCTTGTCCTACAGTAGTTCAGGTGTGCCTGCTATGTCCTGCGTACCAGCACATAAAATAGTCAGAAATAGGCTTGGGGCCCATCTTGATTTTTTGTTGAAATCACATGTTTTAGGATGTAAACACTTCAGATTTAAATCAAAATCAAAATTGTGATTTGTATTTACAATCGTTTCACACGATGTTGACGCATCTAAACATTCTGCGCGGTGAACATTTTCCCTCCAATATTTCTCAATTCCCTCTTTCGTGTTCTGAAATTTCCTCTGTAACCATTGGGAAAGTTGGCAGGTCTGGTTCACATTATAAATTTGAATGGAACAGACAATTTGTACAATTAAACAGCTTGGATCCTTTACTCATGTCTACGGAAATTAAAAACCTTTTATCCGCTGTTAATGTGATAGATTTGATTTGTAATTCAGACATCACAAAAAGTATTCAAATCCATGGTCTAAGGTGTTTTTTATTCTGTAAATCTTTTTTTACTACCACACAATATAAAATTTAATGTTAAAAAACCAAGTTTGAGAGGGCAAGGTGGGTGTGGTGACCCTGGGGTAGAACATAGGCTTCCTACTCAAAAGCTCTTTTTCGAGCCCTGGCGATTTCGCTCCCTACTGTTTGGGTTGGTGTCGGTTAAATGTGACCAGGTAAGACATGGTATCCCCGTCCTGTCTCGTGTGTGGCAGCACATAAAATTGTCAGACGTCAGTATTGGGGTCGATCCACAACATAGCCTTTATAGTGCTGATGTTGGACGTTAAACCAACTCAACTCAACTCAACTACTGATTATGTAAATTATGTATTAAGTTTTAATCAATATAAAAGGGTTCTACTTAGAGTTGAACCAATACTCTATACTGCGCATGTGAACTCTTGCGAACACTTAGGAGAGTTGGGAAAGTTGTACAAATTGAAAATTGTGATAATATTGTATCAATCATTTATTTTTCTTGATGGTCATCTTGGGGATGCTGTGATTAAAGGGCTGCGAATCAAAGTTGTATGGTTTGTATAATTTCAGCTTCGTTTTACAGACGCCGTCTGTTTTTTGTTTTGTAATTACATTTGTTTATTATTTTGTGCTCATCAAGGCAAAGGACTTTCTGCTTAATTTAGTGAAGATTTGAACAGATGTTACCTTTTTCCCCTTGAGGCTCAATAATGATAGGCATATTTCTCCAGTATAATCAATCCAAAACAGTTTAAAAATTCTTTTAAATTGTTTTGGTCACACAGAATTTTTAATTCTTTAATATTTGGTGCTACATTATTGTAGTAATTTATGTATTTTACAGCTGGCACTGGTATTTGTTTATATTAAATGTTATTGTGAATTGTATACATTTCTGACAACTTTTTTTTCAATGGCCAAATTTGCCATAGCCGGTCATTGTCAAGGCTGGGTATGAGCTTTAAACATCTCAAAAGTGTTCAAAGCATTTCATATTTGTCATGAAAATAATATGATCGGTTTAAATAATTCTGGCTCTCAATGTTTTGTATCAAATCAACCAATTCTACTTTCATTTCAATCGTTTTTTTGTTTGTTTGTTTTTTTGTCTCATCAGATATCAAATTTATTTTTAGGGACCAAATAACTAAGTCTTAGAATTGTCAGCGTTACAAGTTGTCTCCTGTTTAATTTAGAGGTTTTAACATGTTGTTTACTCTCTTCTTGTGTGTGTGTGTGTGTTGGTATCTCTCTCTTTCTCTCTCTCTCTCTCCCAACCCATCCTCTCACACTTTCTCCTTTATCTTGTGACAATCTTGAAATTGTGCAGCATCATCTGCGGGTACGAGTAGTATGTTACACATGGGCATTAAAAATAGTTAGGAAAATCACAGACTTTGCAGTTGCTTTACTGAATTGCTGCAAATGTAAATGAAATGTCATAAAAGCGGGGGGAAATTTTTATTTAAGGTGTTAATTTTTTTTTCTGTCACAAACCCCTGAAAATTGAAAAATTGACTTATTCAAGCTACAAAGAAAATTTATGACACAAATTGGTATGTTTATTAACTCAAATAGTTTCCTAGATCTTCCATTTAACAGGCTTTTGCAAATGATTGAGTGGCACAAAATTGCATTTAATATGTACTGTATTGGATCATTAGTAATTTATGTTCATAGTCTCTATCAATGTTAGGCTGTATCCAAATTGTAACACTTACATTAATAGCTGGTGGAGGATTTTATTTGTATTGATTTGCATTATCTCTATAAGTTCTAAGTATACCCCTATTATTTCATACAAGTTTCTTTTCCGACTACTTCTTCATATTATTTTTTGTTGTGTTTTGTGTGTGTGGGTTTGTTGTTGTTTTTTTATCTACGAACGAAGAGTGGCATACATTGTAATTATCCCTATTGTTATTTTTCTTACCTACCAGATTATAGTTTTATACATATGTTTAGTTTATATATGCTTTCAGTTGTAAAGTGGTAAAACCTACTTATAGTTTAGATTGTTCACAGAGGGATTACGAATGATGGCATTTTTTGACTCAATTTAAATGATGTGGCTTCACTGTACTTTTCATCAGAAATGATGAGACATTTGTATTGTGATTTTTATTTGGCTGTAAAAATGTAATAGAGTTTTTGTTGTTGTTGGATTTTTCAATCTAAAGCCCTGTTTTGCAATATCTTGTCTTTGTTTCTCCTATCTAAAACCGAACATTATTTTTATTAAGGGTATACAAGTTCACAACTCTTTTTTATTGCGTTAAGGTCTCAAATTCATAAACTTATTTGTTTTATTTATAGGTTTTCAACTATGAGCATCATATCTTGTGACTACAAGATAACAGGACTGATTTGTAATTTTTAAGTTTCCCCCAACAGAAAAACGTTCCTTAACCTTTCATATTTAGCATTGCTATTCTCCCTTTCCACCCTTTCCACAAGCTACATAAGGAAATGATACACTATTATAAAAAGGAATTTTGGAAAAATTAGCACCAATATTTTCTGAATTGCTTGAATTTGTTTTACATTTCTAAACCCAAGTGATCTTTTAAGAGATTACAAGAAAATAGAGTATACACTAACAAAAATATTTTAAAACATCTGATTTGGGACCACTGTTGCTAAAACTTTCTTGATTTTCACTCCTTTAGAGATGCCACACAATTATGTGGGTAGAGGAAGGTCTCTGTGTGTGTGTGTGATGGGGAAAAAGGTGTGGGTGGGAAGAAGGGCTGAGTAATTTTCTTTATATGGCATGGACTATTGGTTGCGTTAACCTTTATGAAATTTTCAAAAGATACTGCTTAATCCCTTGATTGCTCCACAATTTTCCCTGCCCCATGCTAAGGAAATTTTGTTAAGCCTACAGCTGTGCGGTCAACATTACAAAATTTGCTATAACTCTAAAACCAAAAGAGATACCTAAAATAAAAGGGCTTGAAAAACGATAATAGTTTATTAGAGCAAAGAAAACAAATAGATCTTTAAAAGCCAAGAACCGAATCTAAAATCTAGATCTGGAATTGACTAAGTTATTCAAAAGACTGAGTGCAGATCTAGTCTAGATTAGATTAAGATCTTCAGTCATTTTCCTAGATCTAGAATCTAAATAAAGATGATCAAGATTTAGTCAGACTGAGTGACTGACTGACACTCTTTCATGCAGCGTGCTAGATCCTTAATTCAAGGCAAACATGAACGGCTGTGTGTGTGTGTCTCTGCGCATGTGTAGTACATTCTTTGTTCAGATTTTATGATATTAGGAACTGTTATTAGTTTTGGTAATATTAAAGCTTTCCGGTGATTCTATTTTTATCCTTTAAAAACCAAAACTGATTTTCAAAGCGTCGAAACAAAACTTGGTATATTGAGCACATACAGTAAACGTACACAGCGCATGGGTCACCCCTCAAATAGGCAAGTACGGTTTGTTCGCAAACAGCACAGGCATTAGGTTAAGACTCCGAATCCACCAGCAATTCGATACAAATATCTCTGAGTTCCTATGATGGTGCCTATTGATATAGCTACATGGCTATCAAAAAAGTTTGTTTGCAATTTGAAGTTGCATACTGTGCTCTTAAGACAGTATAAAATGTTATTGGTTTGCATGAGTCAAAAGTTTTCAAATTATGTATTATTAAATATTACAAAGGATACATGTAATTAATTTTTTTTTAAATTGTGTTCAGCCTCAGCATGGCAATCTACATATTTCGTTAGAATGAGGGTTTGTTGTGGTTTTTTTACTCGTGTGCTTCTAAATGTGCATACTGTTTTCATTTTTAGTAGTAGGGGTATAGACTATCAGATATGTTAGGCTTATGCACTGGGATAGTCAAATATTCATATGGAATGTATTGCATTGAAATGAAAATAGAGACATTAAATTGTTCTATTTATAGACGATTTCTTGTATGATAAATCCAATGTCTCATAAAATTCATGAAAATGCATATTAAGTGGCAATATTTCATCTAAATGCACGCTGTACTAACAAAATGATTTTTTTTTCCTTTCTTTGGATACTTAGGCTCTCATGCCTTAATTTAAAGATTTTCATATCACCTGAGTAATGCAGATGTGTGAAGATGTGTTTTCTGTTTATAGCACTTGCTTGATATATGCTCTATCTGTATGGCTCTCTATGTGTGGGTTTAGTTTAATTTTCTAGAGTGATTTGCACTTAAAGATTTAGTCTTTAAGACTTTTATCCCCCATTTCAATTCAACTTTTTATTGAGAAGTCAATGTCATTTTTTCAATTTGGGTCAGTTGAATTTGACTTTTTTTCTGTTGGATTATGTCAAGAAAACAAAATCGATAATCATCTATTAGAAACTACCTGATATTTATTTTTCTTTTTTCTTTGTAAACAGAAAGGCTCAAATATCTTCTTACTTTTTCAAACAGGTGCAAGGTAAAAATCACATTGACTTTTATCATAACAACATTACAATGGGGTTCATGTGATATAGGAACGGTCCCAATGTTCCTTTGTAAGCACATTTATAACATTAATGCATGCCATCTCTAAGTCTAAAACAGATGCATATCATCTTTTTTTTGCTTAGTAAAATTTCAGCCCTCTAGGCTGGCACAGTTTGTCATGTCTTTCATCCTGCCTTTTGTGTTGTTGTGCCTGAAGATTGTAGAAGGAGTAAGCATTTTAAACACATGTGCTAAGATAATGTAAACCATTGCAATGTTCATCATGTTGAAATATAATGACAATTGAAATATATGAAGATACAAATATGAACATGTTTTATTCTTTTTTTTTATTTTGTACTTTTGTTTATTTGTCTGATTTTAATGTGATACATATTCTTTAAGCAAAATAGGCTGTTTTTTCTAAGTCTTCTGGTAAAATTTTTGCAAATTTTGAACCAGTTCTAAACAGAAATAGATTTTTTAAATTGAAAAAGTCCACTAAAGATCATGAACTTAAGTTAATGAATTATCTAATACAGAAGGAAGTAAAATTCATAATTTTCTGTCATTTCGTAGCCCTTAAATGATTTAGTCACAGTGATCTTTGCTTAAAAACCCAGCCCTTATCATTTTTATAGTACTTAAAATAGGGTTCTATAGCGAATTCAAGAGAATGTGCCCTCAAGTCAATAATGAAGTGATTAGTCAATGTCATTTAAAAAAGCAATCTTTTTGGAAGTTGCATATCCCCTAGGTTTTCTGAAGAATCATATAGGTCTACAGAGACAGCGGCTCCAGCTGAGATTGTAATGGCTGTCCTTCTCCCGAGTCTAGAGCATTATCTGAACTATCCGCATTCCCAGTCAATTGTCAAAATGCAACGCTAATTACGAGTGCATGGTTACACTGCATATGTTAAACACTCTCAAATTCGAAAAAAGTAATTTCCCACTAAATCTGTTTTGT